>JAHWFP010094987.1:0-29441 GCA_023313725.1 Lithobius niger | reverse complement strand
GGAAACATGATGTCATACAGTCAGTATCCTGCAAACATAATGTGGAACAAAGTATAGTGAGTGCTAGTTCTCTTTTTTTTTTTAAATCGTCTGATTTTTTTTCCATGTCTTTTGTCTTCTGGCTTTTTCTTCCATGTCGGCTTTTTCTCCCATGATCGAGGATTACACATTCAAAATTCCTGTTCTAGGTTGAAACAGGTACGGAAATGTTGTACAGTCAATTTTCTGCACACATAATATGGAACAAAGTATAGGTCTTTTGATTTCATCGTCGGTAATACATCCTTACCTCATATCCTTCCTGCTTTCCTTCCTGAAAGTTCCTTCCTCAATTTTCTTTCGCAGAAAAATCAAACAAGCTGAAAGTGCCTTCCTGCATTGTGTTCTAAGTAAATTGCACTGATTGAAAAACCTTTTGGAAACATAAGAAGAAAAAAAAACCGAATTAATAGTCGCGCATGCCTTAACACCGAAATTGCCACTAAAGTTACTTGTTCAATGTTCGTGTGGAATTGATTTAACTCTCAAACCTTTTACGTTGTCCAAACTTTCCTTTGATTGATACGGCGCTATTGTTTTCTTCCCATGATTAAATGAACAAGCCTTTTAAACACAGTAAACACGTCCGGTACGGCAGTCTGTTTATTGCAACTTGGTAAGCTGTTCAAGCCATTACACCGATGCAGAGACATCAAGTCTTTGAATCGTGCATCTTGCTTAGTAAGATAGCTCCATTCCGCCATTCCAAACACCCGGTTTAGCTATCTCATTCTCTCCAGTTTCGTTCATCTGCATAGAAATTGTATACCTTCGCGTTTAGATTCCCTTACACATTACATTATCTGGGAGTCAACCTCTCTTATCGGAACAGCCATCTTGTTGTAAACTGTCGTCGAATCGTGCCGCCCCAAGTCGAAATTTTGTTGTACGTTGTCGAGAAATACAGTGAAAGGGAAGTCTTTTAAAACTCTGGGAATTCTGTACTTTGTATGCGAATTATATTTCGGTTTGGTGAATGCAAGTGAGCGAAAGTGAGAATGGTACGGGACAGCAGGCACAAGAGCATTAGCAGCGAAAAGAGAAGATGCACGCTTGATGCCGTGTTTCGGTTGGTGAGTCTATCGTCAGCTCCACTCTCACTCTTTCCCCCGGCATCGTCATGAGATGGTAAGACTTTAGTTGCCAGTCTCTGGTTCCATTACCAGAAGAGAGTAGCTCAGATCTCTTAACTCCATTCGTTCGTATGTTCGGTTGCATTTCCTCTCCCGTGACGGGAAGGGCGGAAGCAAGAGTTAGTCCGCCCCGTCCTTTGGTCTTATTGACTCGGCGATGCTCATCCGGCATCCGTGTAATTAGAGACGAAGATTGTATTTGTCCAGTCATGTTGTGAGCACAAACCGGCCCATCCGCTCGTTCATCCCACTACGTCTTCCTGTCTCAGGCGTCCGCCCATACGTCTTCTCGTGCCTTTTCCACCACGCCAAAGGTCGAGCAGTTTCTTCCCTTACTTAGCATTTTCTAGAACCAGACCCTCTCGGAATTTGAATTGGAATTTATTCAAAGAACCTCGACCTTCAGTCACGCGCCCTCTCACAAAATTAGGAACTATACTAAAACCTTTGCTCACATCCTCATACACTTACATATTCATATGCACAGAAGCAAGTATGTTCATATACTCTGCCATTGGATATTTTTCCGGCAGATGCCACCATGCGCATGGCACATCAAACACAGGCACCACACCAAACACAACTCTGTACCACTGAGCATCTGTATTACCCATTTCCACTGTGCACAAGAGCACGTAGCGATTCTTCTCGGAGATTCCTTCCCCAACAATGTCCAATGTAATATTCGGCGAAAAGGAGTGCTCACTCAACCACATCAAAGAAACAAATGTAGAAGTAAATTATTAGTAACAAACGAATAGTACAGTGGAACCAGTAATGTGAACTGTTTAGGACCATACTTGAGAAGCAATAATTACATCGTCATCATGAATCCGGGAATCATTCATTAAACGGGATCTTTGCATCGGTTCTCAAATGCACCAGATGAACGATAATTCGACAACTTCATACCTCAAATTAAGCACGATTTTGGTGGTGTCCAGTTAGGGCAGTAGCAGTGTATCGTAGTGGGGGACTGGGGGGGGGGGCCCGGGGGGGGGGATTGAGGCTTAATGGCACCTCAACAAGTATGCCATTAGCGCCAATCTCAGCCACAATGCAGTGGTCCGGGTTGCCACTGTGCCACACATTACAGAGATTAAACAAACCCAAATCTATATCTTATACATCTATACCTCCTGCAAAAATTAAAAAAAACCCGGACAGGACGGACTTATCGTCTAATTGATGTGCTATGTCTCATGGAAGATGGAAACAGCAACAAACACCATCAAGATGGTGACAATCGACAAGCAAGTAGCGGACCGTAAGTGGCCGTTGACACCAATGACATTCAGGAGGCACAAAAGACTCATGCCGATACAGAGATTTGTTTCTTCCTTATGATGCTTCACCAATTAAACTGCTGAAGTCATCCTCAGCAGTTTAATTATTGGGTTCATTGTGGCTTTTATTTAATTTTTTGGGTCGTACACTTGTCGTGTGGACATAAGGAAAAAGGAGAAATAAATGCTGCTACAACCTACACACCAAGGCACAACTATCCTTCTTAACTTTCCATTGGTAAGTGGTAATTGGAAACCATGATGTCTGCAATACATGTTCAATATTTATTTTAAAAGATAAAAAAATATTTCATTATATCATTCCGTAATTAGCGATTTTTTACATCAATTTCCGGTCCCACTTATCCGTAATGGTATAAACCTTAAATCCTAACCTTTTTTCTAATTCCTGTTATGTTGATGAGCTAGCTATTCATAGGGGCCAATTCATCCTTTTCATCAAATGGGTTTAGCCCACTCCCCTACCTTTCGCCAACTTATTATTGTTATGATCTACAATACTTTTATTTTGTGTTTCGCCACCTGCAGCAGCAGTTATGAAAATAAACGAAAAAATATCACAGTAAAGAATGTATTAAGCCAGCGATTGTTTCCAATCGTCCTGTTGACTACGAAAACAAAAGAAACTAACGCAAAATCAATATCGATTAAAATATTAATACAAAAGTCAATAACCAAGGGTTAAGTAGCCAAGATAATATATCAAACGAAAAAAGCCTGTCAGAATCGTAGGTTAAGCACATTCATAGGCCCATGAAAAACTGATTCGATATGACACTACCTCGATAAGACATTAATGCTAACAAGTGCGGAATTTTAGAGTTGTGTCCCAGCTACAGAACCACAGAACCACAGAACCACAGAACTC
Source organism: Lithobius niger (assembly GCA_023313725.1). NCBI lineage: Eukaryota > Metazoa > Arthropoda > Chilopoda > Lithobiomorpha > Lithobiidae > Lithobius > Lithobius niger. Next base: position 26,094 of record JAHWFP010094987.1, on the reverse strand, counting down.
CGGTTTGCGGGTTGTTCTTTCGGACCCGCAGGCAAGCACTGCGTTCATTAAAGGTCAGCTCAATTACTGGACAGTTTGTGGCCTTTAAGGGCTGCTGTGCCTACAAGGTATGCCATCCGTGAGGCTAGGCTAGGCATGATTCGTGGTTGACTTATTACACGTTTCACACCATCACAGCTGGTGTGAAAGAAGGTGTGCCAAATCACAGGGAGAAATGTGTCTTTCCCGGTGGCACAGTTAAGGGGGGGGGGGGATGAGGCTTAATGGCGCGTCGACAGCTTGGTCATTAGCGCCAACCTCAGTCACAGTGCAGTGGTCCGGGTTGCCACTGCACCACACATTACAGAGATATTACACAGTTAAGGGTGGCAAATGCCATGATCTCTTCCGTGTCGGATATCACTGATTGTCTCGCATCAGTATTTACTCGGGTGTGCCCAGCAGTCCTAGACGTCGTACCCTCAGAAACCATTTTACACAGCGCATTCAAACTCTACTTTCCCACTTGCCCGGCTAGAGGAAGACTGTGATTTTCTGCCGGATACCGATGTTGGGATAGCTGGGTATGAACATGCTTACGTGGCAGCAAAATGGGTTCCTTCTGGTCCTCTCGAAAGGGATCTCAACCTTGTTCCTTGGACGCCTTTCCAACTCTACGTCTGAGGTTTCATACTGCTTGGCAAGCCTTGCGGGACAAAATAAGGTGGCAATAAGTTGCGGGCTATAAAAGGCTTGGTACTGGCCAGGCTTGGTACTCGGCTTGTTGTCGCAGTTGCAGAGAAGAGGTGGTGTTGGCCCGTTTATGTATTGGTCACATCAACGTAACACATTGTTGCCTCTTGAGAGGGATTTCCCTCCTGAATGTCATTGGCGTCACTGGCGACTTACAGTCCACCATGTGCTTGTGGAATACCACCATCTTGATGGTGTTCATCGCTGTTTCCATCTTCCACGATACTTAGCATGTCAGCTGGGCGATGAGTCTATCTTCCTAGTCGGGGCTTTGTAATTTTTGCAGGCGGTACTGATGATAAGATCTTGATTTGGGGTTTGTTTAATATCTCTGTAATGTGTGGCACATCGGCAACCCGAACCACTGCACTGTTGCTGAGGTTGGCACTAATTACGTAGATGTAAATGCTACATAAACCCTCATCCCCCCCCCCTCCCCACACAGGAAGTCATGATGTTATGTTGTGTTATCGCGTTTGTTATAAGGAATGCTTTGAAAACGTAGTAGGCTTCCTTTATTGCCTATGTAAGAATGTACGAAGGTAAATTGTTCAGTGGTAGAACTCTCGTCAGCTGGTAGAATGTTTGATTACTACCAGCTCATGCTAATACAAGAACGGCCGAGGAATGGACTGGTGTTTGGGCCCAAGGAATGGTGAAGGGTCCCAAAGTCCAGCAACAGTTTGATTTACAGATGGACACGAAATTCATTCAGCTGCTAAAAGGTTTCATTGATATTAATGGTGATTCTCGTTATTGGTGTCATTGCTGGTAGGCCATGGTATGGGTATTAATTTTTTCACTTTTGATAGTTAAAAATGGATGATTAAATAAAAAAGGGTAGTTGAAATAAAGTTAATGGTTAAATTACAAAAAAAAAAACTGTTTTATTGATAATGAAACAAAAAACTGAAAATACAGTTCAAGGCAATTATTTTAATGAAGCTTCTTCTCGGTGTTAAAAAATTTTCAGATACACGAATAGGGCAAAAAGTAACGACTCATTCGTGGATTAGTTCGGTCTCCCACAACGCACAATAAAAGGCCTCTTTAATTTTTGCAAGGAGGGGGTAGGGGGATGTATTCCCTCCTTTTATTTTCAAATCTGTAGTAAATTAAAATCTAAAAAATTCAAAAAAACAGAAATTTACAACCATGCATCACAAAAAATAGTCACCAATCAGCGAACTAAAATCATCCCCATGAAGATTCGTCAGTAAGTGTTTATTGAATGTAGTGAAGAATCTTTATGGAGGTAAGATTCGTTTCCTAGTAGGTGACTAATTTTGGGACGCGTGGCTGTAAATTGTTGCTTTTGTTTTTGTTAGGTTCCATTTTATTACCAAACTTTTGAAAAAGGAGGTGAATACATCGGCCCTTAAGTTCAAACTCATGAATCAACGACTCTTGACTTTAAGACTTGTCAGTGACGGCGGAATGGAAAATTTGGGTTTGCATCCAATGCGCATTGCGCATGCTGCCAAAAATGTCCTTTCACAAGTATTCCAGTTACCACCAAAGCGCGCTTACTGGGGAAAAAAAACTTGTAGGCAATGTAAGAGAAAGAGCATTCAAACTTTCAGATTCACATGTACTGAAGAACACTATTTTACCTCGTTCAATTACCGCGCAGGCCACAATACCCGCACCACCACACTGTGACCGAGGTTGGCGCTAATGACCAAGCTGCCGAAGTGCCATTAAGACTCATCCCATCCCCCCCCCCCCTTATTGCCCAGACAGTGCGCATGTATGCTATCAGGTTATAAACAGTACCATCACCGACGAGGAGTGTTGCACATTATTCAGTCTCTATCCAAACGTATGATAGGATCAGCGCCCAACTCGACAAATTTTTGGACTACAAACATGCTTTCACCTTATGAGGAATAAAAAAAAATTCCTGACTCTCACGTGATTATAGGTCAGTCAGCAAATCCTTTGGTTTATACATTGATCTAAGAAGTTTATGAAGTTTATTATGGGGGGGGGGGGAGATGAGGCTTAATGGCGCGTCGACAGCTTGGTCATTAGCGCCTACCTCAGTCACAGTCTCAGTATTATGGGGGGTTAACTTTCATAATTTCATAGATAAAGGTTTACAACTTTTATTCCCACAATGCAAGGTACGATAAAAATATTCGCATAAAAGTTTCAAGTTATTTATTGTTGACAATAAAAAGGGCAGAACGTGCTCCACGCCCTAGGTGAAAGTGAAAGTGAGGAGCCCGAGGCTTCATACAAGGACAGTATTTATACAGTATATCTTGATACGTAGAGTTAAGATGTGTGGCATGGCTTAGGTTGAAACACTACTAGCATCGTACCCGGCTTCGCCCGGGGATTTGTTTGACCCGTGGTTGTTTCCCACAACAGTCGATTTTTGTTTGCGTAACACTCCCCCTTTCCGCCAACCCTCTCCCTCCCCTCTCCCTTCCTCCTTTTATCCCGTCCTCTCCTTCTTCTCTTGGTTTCCTTCCCTTTCTCCTCTTTGCTATACGTAGTTGAATGTGGATGGTTATTTGAATTAATAGCAAACACCCCCAGAAACTATCTTTTAGGTTGAGTTAATGCGTAATCGTATGCTTAATGGTAACAGCTCACTTCCCCCCCTCCCACTCCCAGTCTTTCGCTGTGGCTTAAGCGATGTGTACCGTGTGAAAAAGAAATGTGCATGACGTCATGTAATACTTACCCTTGAGATTACCACGGTTATTGGTTAGAAGGATAATTGTTAGAGCAAATTGTTATTCGAGGCAACAATGTGCCAATTTCAACTTCTTTTCAGGGCAACAACGTCCCAGTATCAACTACTAGCCAAAGAATTGACACACTCGCACGTTTTCATTGTTACCCTTCCGGGGGTCATCGTTGCGGTTGCTTCATTTCTGCTATGAGACTTTGGTTTATAATGTAAGATTAGAATTAAACTCACATCATACCCAGTCATAAAAAAAATCACTTTGGTCATTACCCTGGATTCTCTACAGGTCACGGCCTCTCCGTGTTAGGCTTATCTGGGAAACTCCACCGAAACAATAGCAGGAAGAAGTTCATTTAGGGTATCACTTAACCTTACAAATCCTCCCAGGGTACCGAGGTAATTCTCGGGCGTTTCTAACTCAACATCAGTAATACGACCTTTACTAACAATCCATGTTTTCTCCAAGTAATAAAAAAAAATGCACAAATATACAACAAAGCTCAGGCAGTCGCATGACTGATTTCGATTGTTACGGTAAAAGGGTTCAAAGGGTTTTAGCGAGCGTTAACTGCACCCGGTCAGCTGCCCGACGAAACCCTAAGGCCCTATTTCTGCAGCACCTGGAATGGATTCCCAGGAGGTCACCCACCCAAGGATAAAAGGATAAAAAAAAGTCAACAATAGGTGTCTGAACGAAATTTAGGCAAAATTGAAAATTTATCACAGCGTGCCTGTGGGATTAAAATTTGTCAAACTTTTTTTTTATGTATAAGTTTGAAAGATCTAAGCAGGTTACGGTGCTGGTTCGATTCAAGGCACCAGTTGAATTTTAATTTTCAATATACTGGCTGTGACTTAAAAGATCGTCTAGCCAATAACGTATAGTACGGTCAAACGATAGGTATAGTATTGCATCATACCTCTTCGCTCCTTCTTTTTAATGTACTCCTGACGCTACGTAACATAATTGAACAGATAGTGTACACATTTTGTAATAAAATGTGTCAAGCTATCTTATACTAACAGTACCCTGAAACAACAGAATAAAACAAGTATCCACCATAGTGTAAGCCTATAAAGGATGAATCGTGATCAAATGTACGACATGCGAATAGGCAGATTCATGAAATGATTGAATCCGATCTCCATAGTAGGGAGCATATTGAAATTGAAAGTCAAACGAGTGTTTTTAGTGCGGATGAAAATGTAGATGCAAATATATTTACGTTGCCTTTAGGGTTTCTATGTCAGACTGCCTGGGCAGGGAACCCACGACCTTTCAAAACAAAGGCAGAGGTCCTACCGCTGAGGTTTCAAAGGTCGTGAGTTCGATTCCCCGCTCAGGCATTCTGACATGTAAGTCCAAAAGGCAAAGTAAATAGGTTTTCGTCTGTATTATTTATTTAACCCTTCTGAGCCGAATGGCTGTTCTTCCTGTCTGATGATTCTAGAAAGCATAAGGGTCTTAAATTCATTGTGTAGCCCATCGTTAAAACTGAAAAATACTAAACTAAAGAAGTTTGAGGTAAAACGACACCTAAATAAAACCAAGAACAAATAAAGTTACCGACCCTATACTGCATTTGTCCATCCTCTACGTGGTAAAGCTGAGTGCAGAGGACGCTATTTACAACAACAATGTTTCCTCGTCGAGAAAGTCGATGGAACCCCATTATCTGTGCCAAGCGTCTCTCTCTCGTCCGTTCCGTGCCTCGCACCCAGATAAAATCCCCCATCCTCCAAAGTACAACGGTCGCACAGGAGAGACCCTCGCTCGTCCGTGGCTACAGGGAAACGCCTGGCCCCACAGCGGCTTGCGATTGGCGCCTGGGACCCACTCCGACGGCTTGCCAATGGGCCCTTCCTTGGGTTTTAGTTAGATGTGAACAGACAGTAAAGGCTTACGCTTCCTTCGAGCCAATTTTACCAAGCTTCTTGTGGCGTCCCGCTTGTGCATTTCTGATGCTAGTGCAACACAGTACAACAATGGCGCTTCGTGGCGGAAAGAACTTCACCAGCAAGTTGTTGTTTTTTTTTTCCATCCTTATTTTTAAAGTGGACTGCACCACATTCACGATGTTTTGCGGCATAACCCATGAAATTTTAATGCCTGAAAATTTAAAATTATAGTATTACACGGACGGAGGTTGTGCCGTCTCTAGATTGTTATGCTACAAAATGCGTTTCGTTCGATATATTGTAAATAAACTGAAAAGCCAATATCTCCGTTGCCATTTGAATAATTAAAATGTCAGGCCTTTTGATCGGGGAAATATATTCATCCCCCCTCCCCCCCCCAACCAATTCACAGAAATTATGCAAATTATGATTTGAAGGAGTAATTTGTTTAAAATCAAAGACGGAAAACCAAAGGCTCAACAAGAGTTGAATAAATAAAAAAAAAAGGAAATAAAATTGTTCTTAATACCTTGTTAATTATCTAACTACAGAGGATAGTCCGAAAGTCTGGCGTCAATAATGTATGGGTGAGAGCTTCACTGTACGCTAGCGTGCAGAGCAGTAAAGCAACTATAGCGTGTACTGGGTACTCGAACGGGTGTACTGAGTGCCTGCAGTGAGGATATTACTCATACATCTTGTTTATTCCGTATCTCTTGCAATATTGAACCTATTTTCATCCTGCATTTTGGTTTATTGTACTCTTATCCCCTACAAACTAATAATTTACGTTCCTACTCTACGATGCTTCTTATACTTTAGAAGTTCGTAATGCAATGACCTACGTTGAAAAAGGCCATTAAGTTCATTGCATTTTTTGATTAATTTATTCGTTCCTGATGGGTGATCAGTAATCTTGATCTGTTAAAATGTCATTGCGTGTCAATTGAGTGACGGATTCTGTCTTCCTGTCCGGGGTTTTTCAATTTTTTCCGGAGGTATAGAAATACGATAACGTCTAGCTTTGGGGTTTAGTTTATATCTCTGTAATGTGTGGCGCAGTGGCAACCCAGGCCACTGCACGTAACTGAGCTTGGCGTTAATGCCCTAGCTGTCAATGCACCATTAAACCTCAATTGCCCCCCTCCTTCCTCGCATTTCTCACGTATCAATTAGGGATGAGACTGTTCCCCTGTCCAGGATCTTTTGGAAGAGGCACAGATATACGATAAGATCAAGATTTAGGGTTTGTTTAAAGTATCTATAATGTGTGGCGCAGTGGTATCCCAGACCACTACACTGTGACTAAGGTTGGCACTAACGACCAAGCTGTCGACTCGCCATAAAGCCTCACTCCCCCTCCCCTCTCTCATTCCTCTCCATACGTGTACTACATTGCCTCTGGACTTCTGGACCACCCTGCAAAACAGCCGTTGTACGTACATTGTATACTTGTCTTAAACATCGTGAAGTCTGACAAACGAGAAGCCCGGTTTCAGTGAAATTGCAAAACGGTTTGTTAAATATTTCCGGATTCAGACAATGGTTTGAACAAAATGTTCAATACCTACCAATTTTTAGAGTTTGATCTTTTCTTCGCTTTTAATATTTACAGCACACAAAAACAATAGCAACCCTTCTTTAATAATGCGGTAACTGGCATCGATCCCCGCTATGCGTCTTAGTGGCGCTGCTTCCATTGTGGCTGAGTCTGATGGGCTACTTAGGCAATTTAGCTAAGCAAAGGCTACCATTCAAGAGCAACTTAATCTCATTTCAATCTAACAACAATTCGAAGTTCATGTGTCGTTCTTAACAATTGAAATCATTTGTAATAAACAATGCAGATGCTATACATCTGGTAACTGCTCGCTCATTTCATATATTAATATAATAATATCTACATATATAATACGATTAGGTTGGGCAATCAAATTCATCATTATTATGCACTACAACTGAAAGAGGGTGTATAATGAAAGAGGGCGAGCAACCGACAATGTCAAACAAACAGATGTGGCCTATAACAATCGACATATTGCATTAATAAAGCTAGCTCTTAAGAGACGACTTGGAAGAGTTTCAAAGTTGGTTGAGTAACAATCACTGCATGCACAACCGTTGTTGGGTTTGGTATCAGAACAGAGAAACGTCCTCCATTGAAAATAAACATTTACCTCCATAACACAAATCAGCAGGGGTTCAAAGAGGGAGCAGAGATGGGGATATTCAGACCACACAATAGGGAAAACCGGGGCCTACTACAGTGTTACGCTCAGGTATGCGAGAACCAGCTAGCCGGCGTATGTTACGCCGGGGGTACAGATAGTAATATAATAGTATAGTTTGCCGCTACAAAACAAGCAACAGGACAAGCAAGGACTTTTGGGGTCACTGACTGCCAGCCTAAAGGTAAAAATGTTTTTAAAAAATCGAATGAAGGAAGTTGGTGGGATTTGAGGATGCCTGGTCAAGTAAGACATAATCTATGAAATGTCAGGCGACGAAGTTTGGTCTCTTTAGAAAGCAAACAAGTGTAGCTGTGTCTAAGCCGCGTCGGAAAGCAGAAACATTTGCGCTTGATATTGTCGTCTCTGCGCTATTGTTAGCACATACGATGCTAGGTAAGCTAATTACCCTCACAGAATTAAAAAAAATTCCAATTCCAATCCTTGACTGCTACGTTTGGCCACTGATCATCTTGAATATTGCCCATACTTTGCCCCAATTTAACAGAAGATGCTTATGAGTACGTAAGCTGTGACTATACAATATACATAGGGAAATTTGTCATCAGCTTAACGTAGGCGAGTCCACCAAACTGATCTGGTCAATATACCTGAAGCCAAACTGGCAGCATGAATCCAGCTTAATTCTTATTCCACCGCGAACTAACGTGATCCACATGGAACAACGCGAGCATCAAAAGCCCAGTGGTCATCGTCTCCGCCTCCGAACTAAGTGAATGCTGGTTCGAATCCCACGAGTGAGCCAATTAATAAAAAATAAGTACTTAAAATCAAGCAACAGAGAGTTGATAAATTTTTTTCTACTCCCACTTTAGTTCTGTGTTGCATGGTGTATCCCCCCCCCTCCCCCAAAGCAACACGCCACTTTTCGGACAAAATGCAGAGTCCGAGGCGCAGTGCGCGATTTGTGAGGGGTCTCTGGGAACCCCGAGCTAAGCGAGTAGCAACAGCCCAGTGGTCAGCGTTCCCACCTCCAAACCAACTGAATGCTGGTTTGAATCCAACGGCCGGCCCCGGATAGTTAAAAAAAAAAAGGTGCCAGAATTAATTACACACAACAGAGGGTTAATAGTAATATAGTGTCCGCGGCCCATCTTGAGTTCGCCCCAGCATCAACACAAATAATCGATTGTATGTTTTTGGTAGCAGAGTGCCTTGTTGATATCCAAAATAGTTACAAAAGCAATGGCGGCCGTCGATCAAAACCTTCCCCTCCAGGAAGACGTCGCCGATCACAAAATACGTGCAGGACTCAAGATACAGCGCGCACACAATAGGTACTATTTTAATAGGCAGGTCAAACCGAGTATACCTTTGATTGAACGACATTTTCACGATGGAACGATGCACCTAACTATAAAAGTTTAAGGAATATGTAAGTAGGATCCTGGGACAACAGGTTTAACCAAAAATACAAATTTGGCTATTTAATGCAATTGTTTTCCGCATTAATCTTTTTTTGGTGGTTTCTATTAATCTACCGTATTCATTTCAAATTCAATACCAGTTTCTGTACAGTTCATCTCTGCAATTATGTATTTTACATTGCTCGTTTTTAGTTCATTTGCAATGCTGTATGTGACCTTCGAATTGTAAGAAAACGAGCGAAGGTTGGAGTATGTATCCAGCCAGGTCCGGCCCCTCGATGAAATCACCTATCCAATGAAAGGAGGGAGAGAAAAAAAAACGGCACTTGAGTCTTCAGTGCATTGTGCATTCAGTGTAGCAACGTACCGTGACTTTAGCACGGATTCGATTCGAGTAGACCAGTATAATTGGATGTGTGCCTTCGTCTTCGTTGAAGTCTTTGAGAAAAAGATGAGGGAAAAAAAAAATCGGCAGTCTTAAACATAGAGGATTCTCCTATATAGCTTTCCTTGAGCAGAACATTTGGACGACACTTTTTTTTCTTCTTTTTTTGTAGGTTTACTGTCTAGTAGAAAAGAGTCGAGCCGTGCGATTGGAGTCAGAAAGCTCGTCCAGATTACGACATTTCGTGCAATGAGGCCGAGAGCATCTGCTTCGGTCGGACCCGGGCCCCCGAAATTTTAAAACAGACAAACTGGTTGAATTTCCGGCCGTGCGGCGCGCAGCAATTGGCCGAGATGTCCGCATCGCCTTGAAACGGTGCTTTTACCGTTATCGTCGAATCGTTCCTTTGACCGCAGTCTGGCCAAACCTCTCAGCCACAAAGAAGTTTCATTAGAGCAAAGGGAAAGAGACGGTTCTAGATGACTGTCGCCCCCGCAATGACCCTTCTCCTTTCGGTCCCTCTTGACCCAAACGCCTCTTCTAAAGCTTAAAGAACCTTCCTATACTTACTGGCCAAGCTACAACGAGCAGTTTCGGGGGGAAACTACGTCGACTGGAATTCGTTGAGACACGCGGATTTTATGGCTTGCAGGTGTGGAGATGGCTTGTTGTAGCAGGGATGATTGGATTTGGACTAATAGGTTTTGTTGTCGAACTGGAGGATGGCTGGTTAGATAAATCCTTAAATTGGCTTATAATAACCTTATACTCTACAGGCGAAATAGGAATAAAAATAGCATGGATTGAGAAATCTGCAAGATTTACGGCATTTTTAATTTATGTTTGCAGAAAAGGAAAAATATATAGTCAATCCCTTATACAGGGTGTCCCAAAAGTACGGGAAAACCCTCACAACTTTTTAAGGGGTTGAAAGAAAATAGTGAAACTTTCGCATTGTAAGGTTGGTCAAGGTATCTATAGTACAACCGGCATTATGCCAGCCCCCCCTTGAACTTAGAAATTTTCAATGGAATGGGGGGTAAAGGAATACCCTATTTGACAGGTCTTCATTAGGTGAGTAAATTGCCGCAACGATAGCTTCGATATGATGGGCCCATCCAAAATGGCAGCCGGTCAAACATTAGGAATTTTCTCTACACCCCTATGTCTTACTCAGGCTAAAGTCATCGTAAAGGGACGTAGGTGGCAGCAAAGTGCTTCGTTCAATTTAGTTCGATCACACCTACAACGTCTTTTGCGGTTTGAAGCCCAGAGTGTGGGCCTCAGTGACCCCGGCTCACCCACCCCCTTCCCCCGGAACGATCCTTTAACCAAACTTACATTGCCAAAGTGTCACTATTTTCTTTCAACCCCTTAAAAAGTTGTGAGGGTGTTCTCGGACTTTTGGGACACCCTCTATTGTAACTTGTATTAATTTGGTTATTACGAAGATAACAATGGAGTCCCTTTCACCCTCACCCTACTAGTGAAAGGTGGTTTTGTTTCACAACTTCGCAATTGTCGAAAAAGTTGCAATGTGAGAATTTTTAAGGTGCATCGACTAATAAGTTGAAGAGAAAACGGCGGAAAGGGGAGAGTATACTGAGGTTTAATGGCGTGTCGCCAGCTATAGGTCGTTAGAGCCAGCCGCAGTCACTAGTGCTGCGCCACTGTGCCACACACGACAGAGATGTCAACCAAACCCAATTGTATAGAACTTGTACATTTTTACACCTCCTTCAAAATTCAGTCCTCCTGACAGAAAGGGACAGGGATAGAATGGCACAAGAGTTAGCTTGGCCATAGGCTTGTGGTTAAATCAAGTTTTTTTTTAATAATTTTTTTATAGTAAAAAAATTTTTACCCCCTTTCTGGCGGGCAAACTGGTATTTAATAAACAGTACTTTGTATAGTGAATAGCCCTTTGTTTATTTACAAAGGGCGGATTTATTCCCGGCCTTGCGACATCCACACTTTGTTTCAGTCGTAGAGTTCTGCCGGCGTACCATCGAACGGGAGAGTCAAATTCTGGTCCCACATGAGTCTCAGCTTCGTGATGACACCTAATTCCGCGAGCGAGGGGGGGGGGGGAGAGGGTTATTATTATAACTGTTAAAAAAATCCGTTTGAAATAGGATTTACAATAAAACAATCATTTAAAATACTGTGAGTCTAATGTTAATTTGTCGGCTGTGGCGATTACTGGTTCGTGCAACGGCTCTTCAATACCAACACCACAGTTAAAGGATTATCAGAAAACGTAACGTAGGGTCGTGCTACATTATTTTGGGGTCATTCCAAATTAAAAACCTAGCAGATGGAATAAGGCGCAAAGTCGTGGTTCAGTTCTAGTGATATTTTAATTATTAATTTGAGCGATGATCAGCTCAGGCTCGCCTTATTTATGGGGGCGACTCTTGCCTTAGCTTTGGGCCTTAAATGGAATGCCACAAATATTAGGTTAGTCGGGAATCAGTTAGAATGATAATAGTTTTTGGGCTATTACTTGGTTGGAATGATTAATTTTGCTGTTCGGGGTTTAAGTGTAATACTGGCAACAGGGTTGGAGAAATTGGGACAAAAAGGGAAATATTTCTAATTATGATAGCCGAAATTACCTTTGGATGTGGGTTGTTGGAGGGTATCGTGGCGGATCGTGGCGGATGAATTCTAGATTAGAAGGCCAAGCGAGCTCGAGCCACTACAATTTATGTCAAACATTAAGTACAGGGTATTCATACGCTATATATTATCACAATAATTGATCACATAGCATCATCTCAAATAACAATGAATATTAACAATTTTGAAGTGGCAATGGGTCGTTACAATATGACGTGACGTGGACCTTGGGCTTGGTAGATTTCACAAATGACGTCATCAGGGCAACTTCGCTGGGGTGGCATAATTTCAACGTTTGAGATCTGGAATTAAATTCACAACACAGCATGGAGCAAAAACACCAGCGTAGGCCCAGATTACAGTTCAGAAATGAACTACAGAGTCATATAATTATAGAGGGGGCGTCAGAAGGCAATGCTGTAGATAGTTCTTTTCAGAGTTGTTAATGTTTGGAAGGTACTACCCCCAGATGTGGTAATGGCTCATTTCCTAACAGTTTTTAAGAACAGACTTAACACATTTGATCTCTCGGGATAGATTAGGTGGATTTGGTGACGAAACATGACTAGAGCCTTGGCTTATTTCTGTTATTTTTATTTCTTACACACACATTTTAACATGACTAAAGCCTTCGGCCTGTTATTAATATTATTATTTTTAACACATATATTATGATTGTAAAATTTTGAATTGTATTAGGCCTACAATATTGATTGTGTTAATTGCTATTTTATTGTACAATTAATGCAATGTTTAATTGGTTTGTTAATTTTAATCTAGGATAGGTGTACGTGGATAGAATGTACCCAACAGATGTTATTTTTATTCTAGGTGCAATCAATGAACTTGAAACATTCTTTAGAATTTACAATCGTAACATCAGCATATTTCGAAATCGGAAAATAAAAATTATGCAATTTATACGTTAGACGATCTGCTTTTGAACCACCAGTTAAAAAGAAAATGCCATTTTGCCTGTCTAGAAAAATTAGTAAGCTTCATAAAAACTGCTAACCGTTATTTTGCGATTACTACACAAATTTTTGTTCATCGCAAGTATGCTACGTACTTTTTTTGAGACATTTCTAGCCCTGCCTAGGACTATCAACTTTTCAGTGAGACCGAGATCATGGTAGTTTTAGAAGAGAAAATATTAAACAGGTTATAGCGTTGCTAAAGGTAAAAAAAAAAAAAAATGCTTGCTTTGAGCGATTTCTGTTTGAAAAACTTCCATGGTGTGGGAAAGGGAAGCATCAGCTTGCTTGATTCAATTGGTCAAGTTGCTATCAGTACAACCCTGGCAAGAGACTTACTGTAAAATTTGCAATAACTGTGATAAAAGAGATGGTTGGTACAGTAGGATCCGTAATTCGTCATCTAAGTCTAACTCCAAGGCATTATAGCACGTAGCTCTTGCCAAGACATCACCATGCAAAGATACCCGAAGAAGACCGAGACTGTTCACATTTCCTAAAAAAGGGGGATTCGTAAATTACGTCTAAAACAGCTTTTATCAGGCTCAAAAATTTATTTTCCATGCCTTGCAGTGTTCTAAACGCAAAATGTATTGTTTTATGTATTTATTTATTTATTTATTTTTATTTATTTATTCGCAGTAAATGAAGCACACTTCGACGAACGACTGGTTAGTGTCAAAATGCGTTTTAACCAGTAAAAGACGTCATTTTTGCATTTCGACCATTCAGCTGTTTACGCCTTGGGGTGGAGGCTGGGGGAATTGAGGATGTATGGTGCATCAACAGCTAGGTCACAGGCGCCAACCTCAGTCACTGTACAGTACAGGTGCCAGTCTGGTGGAATTTAAGCATTTGGAGGTTTGACGTGCTCTCAGATGTTACCATACAGCCAGAAAGAGGGGGGAACAATTTTTCTAGGTAATTCCTACCGGAAATTCCTAGGATCTTTTACAAGCCACAAGTGACATGAGAAGAGGCATCACAAAAGCCTTCTCCTGTCGAAAATTGCTTCTCGGAAAATGGTTGAGTTCTGGGTCGAACTTGGGACACCTCTGGCACATGAAATAGTTATGCTGACTATGATGCCAACAGCTAGGTCATTATCACCAACTTCAATCACAGTGCAGTGGTCCGGGTTGCCACTGCACCACATATTACAGAAATGTTAAAAAAAACTCCATATCTAGATCTTAATGCATACCTGTGCCTCCTGTAAATTAAAAAAAACTCATCGCCCGATTTCGCTATGCCTCGCGGAAGGTGGAAACGGCAACGAATACCATCAAGATGGTGACAATCAACTAGAACGTGACGGACCACATGGGATTTGAGTCTGGTGTAACGCAGGTGATCGCGTTTTGTTTCCATCATAGAAAAATTATCGAAAATTTCTAAAAAATTTAGTTAAAAACGGTTGTACATGTGGTGGAATGTAGACAGACAATGTTTACAAAATTGACGGCTTTTCAAGTGGGTTTCCACTAGCATATATGTTTAATAACACGATTCAATTTGATTCCTTAAACATTACAATGCCAGTAACTTCCAGGTTTTTCTCGACAGATATTGCTAGTCTGCCAGAAAAGCATCTTGCTTCAGACCTGGAAAGGGCCTACTTAAGTTCCAGACCCTTCTATACTTTGTTCCACATTATGCTTTCAGAAAACTGACTGTATGACGCCACGTTTTCTTCCATTACGATTGCAAAAAATCCGTAAACATCCCATTCGTAAACTCTTAACAGTAACTTTGTTGAGTTTACAAATGTGATATCCACATGTTTTTGTACTCTTAGTGCAAGGAAACGAGTCGTCATCCAGTGAGTTTTCTGAAAACATAATGTGGAACAAAGTATAGTTAGCATACGAACCCTGGAGTGGTATTGAAGTAGAAAGAAGGGGTTAACTTGGGTGTTGAAATATTCATTCTTGAATCAGACATGATTAGGTTTTTTTACACCATTAGTTGTGAATTCTCTGTTGATTCTTTGAAAAGCAACTGGAGTCTTAAACCTAAATCCCCCCCAAATCTCTCACGGGTTTCACTGATTCCAATCCTTTCATCAGTTGTGACTTTGCGACCATGCAAAGAGTACTTCCGTAATGGCGTATCTGTGACATCCGGTACTCCTGTAATCCATCGAATTTACTGCTTTAGCACTGCCAAAGTGGAGTAAACTCGAGCCAGTACACAGGCCGCTAACTCGATTCCAGAACAGCGGTACTACTTTTGTTTTTTGCTTGCTAATGTGGGTATTTTCGCTGCGCCAGTATCCGCCTCACACCACCTCACCAAAAACAGATCGACGACGCTTCTCGCTTGACATCTCTCCTTTCCCCTAAACCGTCCCCCAAACGAAGTTTGCACCACAGACGTTCGTATACCGGTGTTGCCGAAGGCAGCTTGTTGGTTGGTCCGTATGTAATTTCGTTTCGAGAACAACAAGCAGCAGTGTTTTGTGTTCTATTTTTTTACCTTCTTTCTTTCTCTTTTTTTTTGTCTATTTCCCATCTCTTTTTTTCTTTTTCTGTTAGCTCTTGCTGCCAAATAACGCTTCTCCATTGGTTGTGATGATACCTTCAAATTACGTTATCGCACGGCTCTTTGTGTTGTAACGTGGCCGTGTTATTCTGCCCACCTTGACTGCAGTCGAAACCCATTACAGGCATTCCTTTATTTTCCGCTCCATTTCTTGTTGCCGCGTGACACCTTCCCTATCCCTTCCTCCGGCTTCCTCAACTTCCTCCCAACACATGTTGGTGTGGATGGTGCAAGGAGCAACGCCTGCTTCTCCCTCTGTCAAGCACCAATCCCTTCCCCCAAGTCCACCCCACCCCCCACCCCCTCTACTGAAACCCAGCCCTGAATGCTTCCCGAAAAACAGACATAGGCGCAGCCTTTTGCTTATAGTCGGGCTCTTACGGCAAGAAGGCATTCTCTGGTTGGCAGTGTTTGTTTGGCCGTATTTGTCGTGACATCCGAACATCAAAAAAAAAAAATAAGCTTCGGTTCATATTTCATCACTTGTGCAAGGCTTGATGAGAATGGACAGTCGAAGGATGCATTACAGTTCCTTCCTAGAAATGTGGATTTTGGTTGGAAGCAGATACATCACGAAAAAGACACAAAACGAAAGAAAAGGAGTGCCGTTTGAAAAATGGACGGTTTCCACAAGAACTGTTGTGCTCTTTGTTTGTCTATATACCTAAAGCGTCACAAGCGGAGATAGCTTCAGATTGTTCAGTCTCTTTTTTCGATGGAGGTGGACAATTGATTTGCTATTGGGATAAAACCAATTAAACATTTAAGAAGTCACATATAACAAAGGCTGCTTTCAATTAACAGCTAAGATATTTAGTGGATATAGTGCCTTCAACACAGGAGAGTCAAAGTCTCCACACTCATTTCTGATCTGATTCTGGCCAAAACCGATTACGAGGTCACACTATAAAGAAGACAATTTTTTGTAAGTCGTTCTTTTGGGGAAGCATGCCTACTAGTTCAGATATTCGTAATTCCAAGAAACCAAAATAATACCCTCTAAACTAGTTTTCTGGATCAGGGGAACGAAATTAGCAATAACTTTAGGCATACTACCAACGTTCTCATCATTTTTTTTCCGTTCATCTTGTGATCGACTTAGCACACTCGCTGGTGTCAGCTGTTTGTCCTGCCGACGTTAATTTTGGAACGTTAGTAGTGAACTTTAAAGTGTCGGAATTAGCATAACGATTTGCTGCGTTCACGACCAATCTATAGACGGGGTCCAAGGATTAACAATGAAATATTTTGTTTTTCTGCATTATTTTTCACATTTATCCTAAGCAGCTGACAATACCAGCTACATTCAATTCTTAATTTTTCAGGATTTAAAAATCATGTAATCATGTCTTAATTAGAGGAAGCCCTTGCTATGCACGGGGTCGGTCACATTTCCCGGGACATTTCCCGGAACATTTTCCCGGCACTCTTCCCGACGACTTGTCAGATTGATCGACCACTCATGCCTGGCTCCTTTTTGGCTGCAGGTAGAGTGGGAGAGTGCATTTTCAATGCGGGCGCGAGGAGGGGAGAAGTGGTTTTCCTTTAGGCTTTCCTTTTCCTTTTAGCCGGCCTCCGATATTATAATACAGATAATCAATAGTGATTTAAATTATTGTGTTTTTTGTGTCATTCACCCGCGTACATTTACAAATATTTGTGCGCATTTATGTAACATTTTTACGGGTTGTGGCAAGGGAAAGAAAGAAAAGTATGGAAGGAAGGACACGTCAACACACAGCGATCAAACATAAATGAATCTGACCCAAATTCAAACCAACAGTTCATGGCTACAGAGCCACAAAACAGCAAAAAGGCTTGAGGGAGATCAGCAAAAAACATATGAGGATGGAGCAGAAAGAATAGTCTTGGTAAGCGATAGTCGATCGCAAAAACTTCATAAATTCAAGAATAATACAAACATATTCCCACCAATTAATACAGTCTTCAGGAAAGAAAAGAAAACCCTAGCTAACTATACATTTAAAAATACGTATTTCTCCCGGCTTCAGTGAAATCAGAATTCTTCAGTTTATGATATGTAGAATTTCTACGTGTTTGTATAAAAATGAGGGAGGGGTCGTTCCGAAATGTCCGTGCGTAGTAACAACATGCGTCATTACCTCAGCCCCACCACATAAATTTTCAATCGCTCGCCCCTGTGCGTTTTCACATGCACGCACGCACGCCCTATAAAATCTACACCGAATTTCGGAGGGATTTGCAATATATATTCAGGGAAGCTTTTAAATATGGGGTCGACTCATATACGGCGGCACTGGTGAGGAGGAAGACGAGCTATCCCTGTTTCCTTAACTGCACGCCTTGTCACCAAACGTCTCGGCCGGTCCATCCCTTGTCTATTTCACCCCTCACGTGCATGCAAAGCACTCTAATTACTGCGCTTTATCACCTCCCCCAGGCCTTGGGGTGTCGCCCGTGATTTAGGGGGTGTTGTGAGTGGAACGAACAGCACTGTGCCTCCGCCGCCTACTCGAGTGCACTGCACCTATACCATCTCCTGCCCTACCCCCGGTACGACTATTTGTTACGGGAGAATGGGGGCCGATTTTCCCCTCGACGTCTCAATTGTTTTAAGTCCGAAAGGATTCGTCTGCACCGGACGGGTCCAAGTAGCGGAGAGGGAGGGGGAAAGAAAAAGCTTAAACGTTTATCACTCGCCAGGGAGCTGCAAGCAGAGCAGTGGAGACGTCTATTGTTTTGTTGCAGCTTTACCCGTCTACTCCAAGGGTCGTAGAGCACACCATGACCCTGCCAGAAACGAAGGCAGGTGAGCAGCGTGTGAGAGCGTATTTTCGTCGCTGTATGGAGGAAGGCACTGATGCACGGCGTTAAGGTTGTCAATCAGAGGTTTTATGATAAATCGTTCAACTTTACGACTTGTCAGAGCACCCTTTGCTTTTTCGCTCAACAACTTGGGTAGCGTCATACCATCAAAAACTGCGTTCTCTATAAAGTAATGTTGAGAGAGAGAGAGAGGCATAGAAAGAGAGGGATAGTGAAAAAGAAAAAAAAAGAGCTGGGTCTTAAAGTCGAGGATGAGGTTAGCAAGAAAAGACCTTATGATGATGTTACTAAGCTTACAATCTTCCGAAAGTTGAACTTCAATCACCATGAAGAAATACACCATTCCTAAAATGGCAATCCATTTTCTGAACGTGACTGCTAAAAGTTTGTATGTTGGAATTGATGCGACGCAAATGGCCGATGAAGAAAACTTCCACCGTTACTCTGAAGTGTTGAACGTACCCAAGTAAGACAAGATATGGTCGCATAAAGTACAATCAGCTACCGTTCTGAGATATTGGTTTTAGCAGTAAGGTTTTAAATAGGTAATTTTATAGAATTCTCTCCACATTTCACAGATGCAATATGTAACATTTAAAGATTGGCTTTGGAAATTGAGAAAATTAAGAAAACATATATCAGTCACCGAGTGCACCAAGATGGTATGTACTCCCCCACATAGCCTCTCAATGCGCGTCAATTGGGTGATAAGTCTGTCCTCCTGTCCGGTCTTTTTCAAGTTTTGCAGGAGGTACAGACGTATGACAAGATTTAGATTAAGGGTTTGAATCATATCTCTGTAATGTGTGGTGCAGTGGCAACCCGGACCACTGCACTGTAACTGAGGTTGGCGCTAATGACCAAGCTGTCAATGCGCCATTAAGCCTCAATCCCCCCCCACCACATAGCCTCTAAAAGAGATATATACTAAAAAAAATTACCATAAGTCAAGTCAAGAAGCCGTGTTCATTCAAAAGTCATTCAAAATTCAGTCTACAGGAATCCTACGTGATGGAAAAGGATCAAATCTGAAGTCAAGACGATTAAAAGTTGAATGAACATGAAACAAGCAAGGTGAGGTGAGAAAGAAACTTTGATCAAACAAGCCTTCCTTGTTCATTCAAAAGTCAACCTACCAAAATCATACTAGCAGGAAAAAGAAGAAATGTGAATTCAAAAGGTGATTAAAAGTTGATTGAACATGAAATAAGTACGGTGAGAACTTTTGAATGAACAAGCCTACCTTGTTCATTCAAAAGTGAGACTACCGTAGGTGTAGGAAAAGGATGAAATGTGAATTCAAAGGGCGATTAAAAGTTGAATGAACATGAAACAAGCACGGTGATAAATTAATAACATTTTTTTTTACCACAGTAATTACAACATGTTGGCCTACTTGTCGGAATTCTGCTCGTGGGACTTGTGGTACACTGTGGGAAAAACCTGAAGATGATAACTATTTTAAATTGATTCTCTACCTCCAGGCACTCGTTAGAGATAAGGAGGGAACCCACCACTACCATACGTGAAGGAAAGAAAGGGAAAAGAACGAATATGGAACAAAGGGGGTTTCAATTTTGAAAGGTATTTGAATGCAGCGTAAAATCAGGTGATCGTCCTAAGCACTAACGAAATACATATAACTACTACTTCCTTCTTCATGGTTCCTTACTTTGTAACAAAAAATAAAAAATAAATCAACCATTAGAAGGCCACTTAAAACAGTTCTAAGAAACTGGAATGTATCATTTATCCCACTATAGGTATTACTTGCTTGGGTCGGAAAGGTTAGGTTTTAAAACGCCTAACCCTTTACAATCGTTGTTTACTTGAAGATGCGCACCTCTGTAAGGATGTCGAGAATGAAATGATAAGTTGGTTGAAACATAACTCATGTAACACTCATTTCATCGCAAAGCAGTCGAATTTGGAGCATGTGCAAGTCAGTGGATTCGGATGTGGTTAGTATTGGATTTTCTTTGCACTCACTCAATATACACACCGGGAAGCCGTCTGTTATTTAAGAGTTGATACATATAACCTCAAGCATAAACATTCCCCCTCGATGCCAGCTAGCTCCATTCCCCACGTCATGCAATATATATCAGTTGACTGTTTGGTGTATATAAGCATTGGATTCCTCTAGGCTGTTGCAAAGTCTGCTCATGCATGCATGTCGTGGGTTGCCGAGGGAAATGCAAAGAGCACCGCGGCGATCATACGATACGGGTACACACACGGCTGTATATGCTCACGTGCATGCGCACAAGAGCAAGGCAGCCTACAGGTGGAAATGGTATAGCATCGTGCTGGCATAGTCATAAAAGGGGGGAAGGAATGGAGTGATGGGGCTTGCGGTGGTAAAGGATTGTGCCATCCATCAACAAGCTAGGGTGGGATGGCAGGCGGCAGTGTAACCGCAATGCAGCTCCGTGGCCAAGAAGGGTCGGGCTGATGAAGCTCACTCATCCCCCATTACTCATCAGGGAAATCAGGCCCAGAGCCCGACCGTCTCTTTCCTAAGCCTCCCGAGCTCATTGATATAATAAAGCGTGCGATATATTGGGCAATCACGAAAAATAGCGCTCCTGGTCGGGAGTTACAGACAACTCGGGCGGCAGAGATTGTATTTTTATACGTCAGTCAGTCAGTCGGTTGGGCCATTCGATCAGCACCAGACCACTACTTTCTTTCGGCGATCCCTTTTGCTTCGATGATGGGGCTGGCACCGCCCACATCTCAGTTCGAATCATGGAAATCATGACTTTGCTTCAAGTGCGGAGTGAGGGGGCATCTGACAGGATCTTGCTGGGGGAAGAGATGATCTTAATGCACCCTCTGTTGTGTTCCCTCTTCCCGCTCTACGGCTCTCTCTCCTATTGTTATATATACCGTACATACTCGAAGTTGGGTTCTGTATTTTATTTCTTCTCGCCCGTCTTTGTGCCATTTTCCTCTCCCCATAGTGCCTTCACGGGGCAATAACAATTTACGTAATTTCCGGCGCAGAATAAACAATGAGCGGCACACACATAGGGGGTGAGACGGGGCAACACGCCTTCTCTGAATTATTTAGTCCTTCATGCATGAGACCTCATATGCCTGCCTGCCTGCCTACATCGACTGCTGCGTCAACAAAACCGATCCTCTTTTATAGACAGGGC
Organism: Lithobius niger; assembly: GCA_023313725.1. Classification (NCBI taxonomy): domain Eukaryota; kingdom Metazoa; phylum Arthropoda; class Chilopoda; order Lithobiomorpha; family Lithobiidae; genus Lithobius; species Lithobius niger. The sequence continues at coordinate 4,646 of JAHWFP010094987.1, read as the reverse complement.
TTCACGCATTAAAGTGACGGCTTAAGATGTGGGTACTTTTCATGGAGAAGAACAATTTGAATGTTCCGTCTCCCCCTTTGCTTAAGAACATCTAATTTACCACGCCGTCAAGTGTTCCCTGACAAATGACATCGTCACGTTTAGCATTTCGCGAAATAAATTTAAAAAACGCAAAGTACTTTTCTGAGGCACTCTAACACAAAATAACTTACACATTTAATTAGTGTCGACATAAAAACTAGAACCATAAACACATAAGTAATAATAATACGAAAATAATAAAGTCCTGGATAAAAGAAGATCCTACACGAAATAAATGCTCTCTTTTTTTTTATAAAAACTTGGTTGAACACTTATGGTGTTTTTATTAGTCCAGATTAAGCAGTCCAGATTAAGCTTGTCATTAAGACTAAGCTTACCAGATTAAGCTCGTCATCACGTTACATGTAAACACTGAATGGACATGAGGTAACATGCTATAGTATCCATCTTTATCCGTTTAATTATACCAGTAATGCCTATTCAATTCTTGTTTATTCTTATGCATCGTCGTATCAGCAAAATCTATGCTACATTAATAGTTGATCTCAATATTTTTAAGAAGTAGTGATGTCACACAGGGGTGAGCAAAAGATATTTCCCGTAGAAATGCTCTTGTGGTAAACTGGTAACAGAATCAACCCCTTTCTCCCAAAAAATGTAACCAAAGAAGAGGTAAATAATATTTGACCCTATCTAATTGCTTCCTTTTGAAGGGGTTATCCCTCCTGAATGTCATTGGTGTCAACGGACACTTGCGGTCCGTCACTTGCTCGTTGATTGTCAGCATCTTGATGGTGTTCATCGCTATTTCCATCTTCCATGAGACATAACGCGTCAATTGGGCGATAAATCTGTCTTCCTGTCCTGGATTTTTTAATTTTTGCAGGAGGTACAGTTGTAGGATACGATCTATATTTGGGGTTTGTTTAACATGTCTCGCAAGTGTGGTGCAGTGGCAACCCGGACCACTGCACTGTGACTGAGGTTGGCGCTAATGACCTTGTTATCGACGCCATTAAGCCTCAGTCCTCCCACCCTCTATATAATTACAGAACTGTAAGCTAGATCTAGCCATTTACGAATCATACTCGACGTTGCTTGTGCGTGTATCCATTTGCGTCAATCACCTATATTCCATGCGATCAAATGCATGCACGTCTTCGACCTATGACTAAAATTCAACGTCCTGTCAATCGTACCTGCCAAATTCCACATATTAAATCTTCCCACTCCAAGTCATTTGCACCACTCGAAACCTGGCATTGCACTCTAAAATTAATTAACCGTGTGAGCGAAACGAACAAGGTTCCGTTTCAAGTTGACATTTTTGCACTTTGTTTTGTCTACGTGTGTCTGTCTGTCATTCCATAGTTATAAATCTATCAATTTAGAACCACCACGTCGAATAATCGTACCCAACTAAATACCGACAATTAGTGCTCGATTAGTACTCGTTAGTGCTCGAAAATTAGAAGTGCTATTTCAATAAAAGAATTACAACACTTTCAAAGGTGGCGGTGCCAAATTGATCCAGCAGCTAGCACCGTCCACACTGAGTGGCTCCAAACATGTCCCATTTTTTAGTGCTCGATTAGTGCTCATTGGTGCTCGAACATCAGAATTAGTGCTCTTTCAATGAAATAATTATAACACTTACAAAGGTGATGCTGGATCAGTTTGGCACCACTGCCTTTTAAAGTGTTATAAATATTTCATTGAAAGAACACTAATTCTAATTTTCGAGCACTAATAAGCACTAATCGAGCACTAAAAATGGGACATGTTTGAAGCCGTTCAGTGTGGGTGGTGCTACAGCATGACCAGCACCAAAAGAGTGATATTTTACGGACTTGTACAGCACTAATTCTAATTTTCGAGCACAATGTGCACTATTGAGCACTAATCGAGCAGTAAATATGAGATATTTTTCGAGCCAGTCATAAAGGTTGGTGCTGTCATCATCAATTTGGCACCGCCACCTTTGAAGACAGTGTTATAATTCTTTCACTGAATGAGCACTAATTTTAATTTTCGAACAGTAAAGAGCGCTAATGGAGCACTACTTGTCGGTATTTAGCTAGGTACGATTATACAATGTGGGGTGCTAATTTGATGGAGCTCATAGAGCTGCCCAAATGCACGAATGAATTTGAACGAAATTTGGTAGGAGTATTCTTTGAAGCAAAGGTGAATGAGGTATGTACTTATCTTTTTACCTATTGCTAAAACCCAAGATGGACCAAAATGGCTTCCAAAACGACTTATGGCTTATCCCTTCTAAATGGTTCATTGTTCAGAAAACTATAGTTTGGAATATGCTGAATATAACACATTCTCAAAGACGGTCCCGTTAAACTTTTGTGAATATAAAAGAGAGCGACCCAAATCGATCCAAAAAGCAGTTTACGTTACTTGTAGACAACGGATGAAGTGATTCGAATGTAATTTGGTAGGAATATACTTTGAACCTCTTTTTATACCTGTTGCTACAAATTTTAAATGGCGGACTGAAATGGTGTCCAAAATAGTTTTTCCACATGTCTCTTCCAAAAGTGTCCATCACACTGAACAAAAACACTGGTTAGAAATACTTAGAATCACGTATTCATCAAAAAAAGGTATTCTTCATTTTTTTTTGTTAAAATATAAGATACCAGCCAAGAATGGGATAAAAAAAATCGGTTTGCGGTAATCATAACCGAACGCATGAAGCGCTTTAAATTAAATTTGGTAAAATTATTTCAAATATAGCTGAACAACGTTGGTACATCATATTATAACAGCTAATAGAAATTTGAAATGGCAGCCAAAATGCAGAATGCCAAGTAGTTGCGTATATTCAGAACAACATATTCATCAAGAAATGTCCTATTTATTTTCAATTTTTTTCGGAAGTTTAAAATTGTGGTTTAAAGTAGCTTCCAAAAAAAAGGTAAACGTCAGTTACGGTCAAACGCATGAACCAATTCGAAAGGAATTTGGTAAAAATGCTCGTAGATGGCTAAACGAACTATTTAATTTTATGACAAATCATAACAATTCAAAAATTTTAATCAGGACGGAAAGGCAATGGGTTGGAGAATGCCTTTTACACGTTTGTGCACTACATGGCTATTATCTAAACCATGCGCAATGGCTGTTTGCCGTGACGTCACCATGAGTTAGCCAATGACGAACGAGAACAACGGCTGTTTGGCCGTCTGATTGGACTAGCCTAGTCACGTGATATGCACGTCACAGCAAACAGCCATGGCGCGTGGTGTATGTGTATATATATATATATATATATATATATATATATATATATATATATTTACACAAGACGTCAGGCAGCAAGCATCGGCACCGACCAGTAACGGACCACGCGTCTGGAAGGTGGGACAGCGTTGGGGGAAGCTTTTCAGAACAGCAGATTTCTCGAAGGGACAGCTTCGTGACCGCCTTGAGCCTTATTTTTTCCGCTAGCATGAACCTCAACATGGTTAGTGGAATATACGAAATGGTTATTAGAAAAGGGAAATCATTAGCCGTCGGGGAGGGGATGCATGATTTGAGTAACATTATGCGTTGATATTTCGGCCAATATGAACATGGAAGAATATGACAGAAGTGATTATTAGAAAGAGAAGAATATTAGCAGTGTGAGGGGGGTGGTTTTGAGTCGCAGGTTGCGCTTATTGAGTGAGCAAGGCGAACGAAAATCAGCGTTTGTTAGCTAGTCTACGCAACAATTTGAAGAAACTTAATTGCGTCGTACATGGACATAAACATGAGCTACCATACCTAACCAGTGCTGCAAACAGCGCATTCAACACCCCTCGTGCGTAGTGCGGGCTTCAGCTATTTTTCCCACAAACTAACGCAGTTCTGTGTAAGGTAGCTGTTGCCAATTACAGGCCATTCAAGATCGAAACAGAATCGGAATAAATCAGTATTAAAACAATGTTTATTTACGGTCTGTTTACAGAAGGCCTCATTATAATCCAGATTGTGCTATTAAGTGGCAAGCGTGTAACGAAATTTGTCTTGTCTCTTCAAAGAAAAGGGACTTAGATTTCGAAATTTCCCTCTAAAAGAATTATTCCGTCGTGTCTTAAAGGTCATTAACCGTGTTTTATTACCGGCAAAAGTGATGGAGCTGAAATGTTAATTGCAATCGCTTTAAAATGTTAATGTGCGCATGAGCGATTCATCAAGAGCAGTCTCCATGCACGAGGGGGTGGGGGGCAGGGGAGGGGGGATAGGGGAGGGGGGGGGGGGGGGGGGGGGGGGGGGGGCAATGGCTAACGTTTTTCGTCCAAAACAAAATGCCATCGCCGAATTGACACAAAACAGGAATTTCGGTCCTTTTCTCCCATGAATTCTTTCTTGCCGCATTTAATGTCATTTATACGTACGTCATGCGAATGGCTTGCCTTTTGTTTTGTTCCTTCCCCGCTTCGGAAAATGAGACGGGGAAAGGAAAAGAAATCCCAGCCAGCAAATCCTAGCTCAATAGACAAAGAACGTAATTACCATCATTACTTTTGTTTGCAAATTGGGACAAGGGCTTAGACTGCTAATCTCCCATACCCGTTTTCAACCTTACAATACAAGATATACCT
>JAHWFP010094986.1:32872-46801 GCA_023313725.1 Lithobius niger | reverse complement strand
ACTTATTATTGTTGCTCACACAAGTTTGTAAAAACTTCGAGCCATGTAAACAATAAATAAAGCTTATTATTATTATTATTATTATTACTTAGCTCCATGAAGAGCTTTAGAACTTATAAGTCCTAATAATATTAATAATAACTTTTTATTGCAATACAATACTTACATTGTACGCTTGAAGCTGTTCGAAGACAGCTTGTATGAGCTTAAAAAATACATCATGTTCATTGTTATTTAATCATTCAACATGTCACCCTATAGCTTACAGTTATACATAAATTTTAAACAATATTCAATGTCTCATCATCTTATATTTATTCTATCATTATATAATTTATACGCTTATTTACGGAAAACATTGTTTTAGACAAATTTCATCTTTTAAGTTCACCTTTAAATCTTTTATTGTGCAATAATTCATTAGTTTATCTGACATTTTATTGAAAATATCTGGTATATACCATTTTTTATTTCTTTTTCCATACACGTTATTCCATCTTGGCAGTATGTATTTTGGTGTAATTGATCTTAATCTATTCCCTCTGTGTTCATTTTTTGTTTTGTGTATATTTGAATAATAATTTTTTTGTAATTATTATATAATTTCTCAGTTCTATTATTTTCATGATCTTCATTTCTTTGTATATTTCTTTTGATTTAGTTTTCCCATTCCCAAATAACACTTTAATTATTTTGTTTTGAGTTTTTTGCAATCTTTCAATTAAACACTCTGAAGCAAACCCATATAGTTCTATACCATATCTTAAAATACTCTCTATCCATGCTTCATACAAGATTTTTAAATTTTTTATCCAATATATTTCTCACTGCATAAATCTTAGGTAAAATATTTTTAATATTTTGTCTTACTAAAAGTATACGTGCTTTAAAATTCCAATTTGTATCTATTTCCATTCCTAAATACTTTGTTGTTTCTTTTAGCTCCAATTTTACACATTCCTTCTTACATTTTGTATTTTTCTTATCTTCATTCAAATTTTCACAGTTTCCATAATGTTTTATAATTGAAGTTTCTACAGTTTTTTTTTTCATTCTTGGAACTGTGATATTAATTTGTACTGTTTTCTCTTTACAAATGAATAGTTCGTTTTCAATAAACCAGTCATTTAATTGGTTAAAGTCATCTTGTAGATTATTTATCATTTCTTTATAGTTAAAATGTATTGAAATCATAATAGTATCATCTGCGAAAAGAAAGAGATTTGTTTTTTCAATATTATTTGATATATCATTTGTAGTTAAATCAGGAAGAGCAATGGTCCCTTAAAGATCCCTGTGGAACGCCAAATTTTGAATTTTTTTAATAACTACTTTCTTCCTTTATTTTTACTAACATTTTCCTATTGCATAAGTAACTCTAATACTAATATTATAGATTTTTTCTCTGAGTCCTATTTTCTCACATTTTTAAAAAGAATTTCACAATCAAAAGTATCAGAAGCTTTCTGTAAATCTACTAGAACTGTACCGACATATTTTCCTTCATTTAATGCCCTAGTTATTATTTCGTTTATTTCTACTAATAAGTCAGTTGTTCCCTTTTTCTTGGTGTATCCATACTGTACATTTATATATATATTATATTTGTTTTTATATACTGATTTGGAACTAAGTATATGTTGACATTTAATAAATTAAAAATATGTTTCTGTTTTAAGTGTGTTTGTATTTAACTGCACATACAAACTATTTTCACGGTTTCGTGCTTAATCGTAAAAAAATCGTTATTAGTTGTGTTTGTTATTATTATTATTATAAAATTGGGGAAAACATGTGTACTTTTAAAAGGCACGAATAAGGTAAATAGTGGACTGGTTGGAAATACATGTTACTAAGCCCGTCAGCTATTGTTGGACACATTTCCGATAATTTTACGGCTTGCATATTGAACACTGAAGTTCTGAATTGGGGGATCGTAGTGTGAAATGCGCATGCATCATGACTGCATTCGTTTATGACGTCACAGGCTTCAGTTCGTTCGTGTATGACATCAGGTGTGGTGCGGTCGTAAAAGTGAGCTAGGAAGTTACAAATCGTTTTGATAATTATGTCTAGCTGCAGAGATTATGAAAATAAACTGGGCAGCCAAAATGATTTTGATATATACGGAAAATATCAAAGTAAAAATGTATTATGTTTGTGCAGTTTTCTCAGCCGATACAAGGAAAGAAAATGATAAGAAAAACGTAAAGAGTGGAAGTGCAGGACATATACAGATGTAGGAAACAACGATCACTTTCGGTTAAAGAAACAGATAACGAATAAGATGATGATGAGAATAATACAGATAATAGTACAGACAACATCATACAAGTATGGACAGGAAGCACAAAGTGTTCAGACAAGGAAGTTGAAGTTGATAAAAAAAAGGAAGAAACAATAAAAAATGAAGATGTCCAAATAATGATGAGCAGAAATGAACAAAAATTGGTTAGGTTAACAGAAGTATATGACAAGTTTCGGGAGATAACAGATAAAGTAACCTAATTTGAGAAGACTATAGACTTTTTGGGTAAGCAAAACAAAGACACCAAACGAGAAAATGAAGAAAGAAATCAAATGAAAGACATGGAAGAACGATGGTTAAAACTAGAAAATTCCAGTGCAAATGAAAAAATCTATAGAAAAGTAAGTTACAAGAATTAACAATGCAAACAAGAGAAAAACATTAGGACCTTGAACCTTTATGCAGGAACAAATAGATGTGATTGATAAAATACTAAACTAAAACGAGGAAAAAACTAGTGCAGTAAAAATACAATTTAAATACAGCAAATATGTACAGGAATGCCTGGATTGCATCATAAAGAAAGTAGTGACCAATGATGAAGTTTACAGAAACGGAAATTGAACTAGAAATTACATAAATGAAAACCCGTACTACAAAAATCTGTTCAGGAAGGCGAAAAACTTTGTAGAGGAGAATAACATCAAATACTTGTGGTTTGTAAGAGGAAGGGTGTCTATGAGGAAAAACGAAATACTTGAAGAAGTGATATGGGTGCATAGTGAAGATCATCTAAAACTATAAGCACTCAATGTTCGTATAGGATGGTCTGAACAGAGAGAAGAAACTTGCACCAAGATTAAAGAAGATTCCGGTATTTGTGAAAATTTGAAAGTTATGCATGTTACTTTAAGGCGTATGGAACTCAACTGGGATATATTCAAATTGAAATGAAAGAAATAAATATTAAATGGGAGATAAATGCACTAACGGAAATGAAATTTAAAAAAAGAAACCCAAAATTATCAACTAATGGGCTATATGTATACAATACGTTAGAGGAGGAAAAACCATGGTTCAAAGCAATGATGTGATGATATTCGTGAGTAACAAAATACAGGTAAAAGAAAATAAAGATATAAAAATATTATTGATTAGAACGATGTAGCAGAAATTGACTTTTGCATAAATGTGGGGAATTCAAAATGTCAGCCATATATAGAAGACCAGATTCTGACAAGAAAATAGCATAAAAGCACTAAAAAAATTAATGCAGTTAAATCAACATAATACGAAACATTTAATATGCATTGAAGATATCAATATAGATATTTTAAAAACTGAAGGTGGTAATGGAACAAAATGTCATCGACAAATATGAAAATACAAAGTCAAAACATGGCTCAGAAAGTATAATAGATGCACCAACAACAAAAGAATTATCAAGAAGAAAATATGGTGGAATACCAAAATCATGTATTGATCCTATTTTTGTTAAAAATGCTAAATTAAAGTAATACCGGAAAAAGCAAGTGTAACCGGTTCACAACAAAACATGCAACAAAAACACTTTAACACTGAATCAGATCGTATTGTCTCTTCCAACTACTGGTTGAAGGCACTGTCAGAACACTTTCTTGGAGTGCTTCCAAGAACTAATAGCTCACATAGTGACACAATACTGTCCAACAATGGTGTGGATTCGTGGTATTGTCAACTTCATGGTGTGTCCTCTGGTTTGTATGACAGTCGACCGTTGAAAAAACGGGTGGACAGGCAAAATGACTTCTCCAGACGGAATTTGATGAATTTTGATAAGATCACCTCTTAAACGCCTATCAACAAGGCTTGTCAGGTCAAGCCTTTTCAAACGTTCTTCGTAAGACAATTCTTTCAGTGAAGAACAGTGCCTGGTGACGGCTCTCTGAACTTGTGTGAACCTGTAAATACCATCATTGTAATGGAGTGACCAGGCGTGTTCACAGTATTCAAGTTTTGGTCGGATAAACGTCATCTACAGTTTTCTTGTATTCGTAAGTGTCCACGATTTGAACAAAAACTTTAGAATAAAAAAATGTTTTCCGAGCAGCATTTACAACTTGTTGAACCTGATTATGGAACTTAAGTTGGTTGTCCACAAGGATGCCCAAGTCTCCCACGACGGTGTGTTCTTGCTATTGATGGCCAGACAAGTAATAGTGAAAATCAACAGCCATGCTAGAATAACGCATTTCTCTGGGTGAAACTTCATTTTATTGTCAGACGCCCATTTATCTAACTTATGGAGGTCATCTTGAAGCTGCTGGCAACTTTCAAGTGAATCAGATCTGTTATAAATTTTAAGATCATCTGCATATAATAAGGCAACTGAAGAAATGTCGCTATTACATAAATTGAATAGCCCTCCACTGAGTGTGCCACCTTGAGGAATGCCTCAACTGTTTTCCGCCCAATCACTTGACTGTGCCCAGATAATGACTCTGTGACGGCGACCCTTCAAGTAGACACAAATCCAATTGAACAAAGCCATATTTATTCCTTAATTTTTAAGTTTAAGAAGTAGTACGTCATGTGGCACACTACCAAACGCAGCTACGAAATCAGTGTAGATTATGTAGAGATTCTTTTTCCAGTCAGTAATGCTAGATAACAAGTTTGTCGCACAAGATCTCATATTTGTGTATCCGTGTTTAGAAGACTAGCTATCAGTTGCAGGCTAGTCTTCTAGAATTGAAGCAAGAATTATTTTCTCCACCACTTTTGCAACAACCGAAAAAAGGCATATAAGACGGTAATTTTTGGGATTAATCTACATCCTTTTTTGTAGATTGGGGTGATGTGAGCAGTTTTCCACTGTGTGGGAACTATGCCAGTGTCAGTAGAAGTTTTAAAAATTCTAGCTAATGGGACAGCAACAGTTTCAGCACACTGCTTCAGAAACAAAGGATGGAAACCATCGGATCCAAATGACTTGAATGTATTTAGCCCATGGAGATAATTCTTAACTGTGTCACTTGAGACAGTGATTCCATGCTTGACATCAGTTGGTATTTTCAAGCTGTCATAGTCAATAGCTACAAACAGATCACATCGTGTGAAAACTTTGACAAATTCTGTAACAATAGCAACATGATGCGTAACAACATTTTGATTTTCAGATTTGACACCTGCAATGACATTAGACTTCTGTTTTAAATCTTTACAGTGCTTATGCAAAAGGTTAGGGTTATCATTCATCATTTTAGCTTCTGCTTCAATTTTTGAAGATATTATGCGGGCAGTAGTATTATTCCTGTCTCTTATAAAACTCTCCCAATTGATAGGGGGAGGATTCGACTTCCAGATTTTCCATTTTTCGGTTTAACGTTTAAGTTTACTTAATAGTTTCTTTTTCATCCAATAAGGAAGAGAGGTTTCCTTTTAGTAGATTTTTCTGGTACACAAGCCAATTAATTACCGTCTTAATATTCGTTGAAAAAATGTTCCATTGTTCATTGACATCAGGTGTATCAAGTAGTTCATTTCAGTTCACGGATCTGAAGATATTATTAATCAACGTGCAATCAGCCTTGGAGAAGATTCAAATGTTGTTTGGAATTGGTGAAACTACATCATTCTACGCATCAAAACTCCAGTGAATAGCATAGTGGTCACTGGTGCCTGAAGGATGGTGAATGTAATATTGGTTGAAAACTAGAGAGTTGTTGATTATTAATAAATACAACGTACTTGGTCGTTGATTTGGGTGAATTCTCGTCTATTCTTGAACGAGCTATGTAAGGTTATTGACTAAAAAGTCAATAAAGTTTGTAGAATATTGCGTGTGTTGGATAGGAAACTCATCCACCCATTTTATGTCAGCGTAATTGAAATCTCCACATATAATCAAGTCGTACTTGGTGTCTGGAGTTCCTTCTTGTACGATTTGTAGAAATTATTCTTCTTCTATGGCTGAGATTTGGAGAACCATACTGTGTGTTAAACTATTTATTGTGCAGCTTGATGGGCTAAATGGGTAGCCCTATTTTCACATTTCCGGCAGACATTTTTTAAATAAACCGACACTGCCTTAAATAAGGAATTTCCTGCAACCAAATACTGCTGACGCTTCGTTGATAACTCTCTGGCCTTGGTTCAAATTCCTGAAAAATAAAAAATGTTTCAGTTCCTGCACTCCTACCATCCTTCCTTTGTTATGGAGGATACCAAAAATAATGAAAATGCTAAACCTTTCGTTGATATTGTGGTTATTATTATCCCATATAATGGTGTAGAGCTCACCCATTACCGAAAACCCATATACACCAAAATATCCAAATCACTTCATTTCTAGGCCCATTATACAAACATAATATAGTTATTAACGAAAGTAATTAGGCTTATGCACACACTACGGATAAAACGTTACCAAATAGGATATTATGTACACCTTGCAAAAATACATCTTAAACTGCATCCCCCTTCTACTCCTGGCAATATTGGTCGATGACAAACGATTTTTTTTAATTATACACAAAAAAAAACCACAAAACTTCATTAGCATGCCGTATTTCCAGGGTGTTACAGAAAACCTCTGAAGACTTCTCGGCCCACAACAAATCACCTTAGTCTCCTTCTCAGCTCCAAACATAAACGCACTAATCGCACCAGGAATATCAGTCAATCATAATTCAAAATGGAATCATAAAGCACCAAAAACATGGTTTATGAAATTCCCAGTGGAGAACTCACATGCAGTACTACTTCATAGGCACGACCAAGCAAAATTTGAATAAACTAATCTCATCCCACAACACTTCCAATATAACGACAAAACTAACTAACTAATTGTTTTTATCCAATAAAGGATAAAAACAGGGAACTCCCTTGACATCAACAACCACAAAAATATTATTTCAAGAAAAACAATATCGATCCAGAATCAATCTTGAAATCCTCTGCACCATCTCACAAAAACCATCAGTACACAACCCGTTATGCCTGAAAACAAATCTTTGAAATAATACATTCCCACATTATTTTCATAAACTAGGAATTTTCAATTTTTAACGCTACGGAAAGGTGGCATAAATAGCAGTGACGTAAACTTTCTCCTCACTTCCAAACCAGTATTTGCAAGAAGTCGAGAACCCTACTGCTAGTTTCTGCAGTGGCTGAGGTCAGTTTTTAAGTGTTCAACTTGTTTTTATTTGATGTGATGCCTTGCTTGTAGTCCATTTCTGTGGAATTTGAATGTGTTGTTGTTTTATAGTTTGCTTAATAACAAAGCACAACAGCTTTGAACGTTGCCATTTGTGTTATTCTTGTGCACTTCATCGGCTTGTCACTGCAATTATCTGTTTTAGTACTTTTCCCTTCTTAACTCCTTAATTTCGGGACGTACTTCAGGTTGGAGTTATTTGTTCAAGTAACATGTAAGTAACTCGATTCGATCTTGCATTCTCTTGGGTTGGAGATCAAGGCCTGACCATTTGGTTGTGGTTTGCTTACTAGGTTTACAGGGAACCCTTGTAAGGCTTGTTTTTCATCTTTGGATTTGATTATTTTTACGTGTGTGTACATTAGGGGCAGTGACATTTTTTAATTTTTTTAATTCTTAAAGTTACCTTTTAGCATCACTCCACATTTTAACAATATCCCATTTGAAGCTGTCAGAGACCACCACAGGCATCCATAATTACAAGTGTTTACTACACAATTATGCCACTAGGTGTCAGCTGTATCATCGCCATTTGCTTTTAACACACCAAGGTAAACGAATCTCCTTATATTAAATCATTATAGAGGCGTACCTATTTACATTAGCTGTTAGTTCTAATCTCAAAGAAGGCAAATGAACCGATGACCTTCAAAATCAATGACTGAATCTCTACCACTCAACTATGTCTTCATGGCTGGGCAACAGAGTTTGAGTTTGGGCAACATTGTGGTAAACATGGAATTCCAAAATGCAACAGAAATAGTTTGCATTAACCAGTGGAGAGTAGATGAAGTTTAACTAGTAAAGTTTAGCTGCTTTGTTCAACGTTCAATCGATGCTTACATGTAAATCTGAAGTGTGGAGCTCAATCCCCATAAGTAGATTTACTTGCGATCAGATCAGATAATTTTTCCTCATCAAGGGACAAGAATTGTTTGAGAATACTGCAACTCAAGGGTCAAACTTAAGAAACCTCCACAGAACATTTTAGTTAATGGCACAAGAACGAAGGAAACTACGACCTGCTTCACTCACATCGATAATTTAAAAATTGAGCGTCTTTCTGGTGATATCTGTTGCACAACCCATTCACTTGCCCTAATAGTCACTCATAGCCAAAATGACCAGTACATAAAGTTACAATCACTCAGCACTAGTTTCTTCTATGGTCATTCGATGCAATCTTGTTAATCTCAAATTTTCTCACATGAACATTTCCGTGTGATTTGGCTGCAAACGTTTTACACACCAAGATAGAAGAAGAATTTGAGGACCATATCACCAGTTACATGGACAATTTTAAGAAGGCACTGGCAGAAAGATTCACGAAGGAATAATGACCTGCATCGCTGGCATCGATAATGCACAACTCGAGCAGATCTTCTTTTAATTACAGGTGAGATCTGTTTGCTATTCCTGCCTTACTTCTTTTCACTGCTAGCCATGCTTAGCCAAAACGACTTATATATAGATAATCCAATGCTATCATGGAAATTGCCAGTGTCGAGCTTATGTCACCATACTTACATCTCCTTGTGGCTAGCTCACATAACTTTAACACACCAACAGAGAGTAAGATTTTGACAACAGTCGATTCTGAGTTCAGCCCGAAGGTTTAATAAATTATTTTCAGCTGGAAAAGGTTCCAGATAACGACACAAGAACAAAGAAAACTACGACCTGCACCACTAACTTTGATAATGCATACAGGTGAGATTTTTGCCATGCCTAGCCCACTCATATTAACTTGTATCCCCACTTTGCTAAAAGGGCCACAGTCTTCAAAAAAATGGCCAGCAAACGTTGCCGTCAATCAGCACTACTTTCTTCTGTATTGATTCCACAGTATCATGTAAATCTGAAGTGTTGAGCTCAATTCCCCAAAGGTTTATTTCCTTGTGAGCTCTGGGCTTAAGCACTACAAAAAGAAGAAGAGTTTGAGGAATGTAGACTCCCAAGTTTCAAAGGTACAGCTTTAAGAAAATCACCGGCAGAAAAAGATTCCAGATAAGGGCACAAGACATCTCACCTTTGAGGAGGAAGAAGACGACGACCTACCTCCGTTTTTCGTCGTTCATTCCCGCGTACGAGGCCGAGCTATTGGCATGCGGCACGTGACTTGTGGCATCACCCCATCTTTGGGACCTGACGTAGGAGGAGGATGCTCCAACCCTCATCGCAAATCACCATGGCAACCCCCTCTCAATTCAGATACAAGTGGCGCGAATTCTAGCTGATACTGATCTCCAATTCTGTGGCCCTTCGCAAACTCAAGGAGAGTCATCCTTCAACTGCGTCTCAGTAAAAGACTCTTTGAAGTGTAATACAAAAGGTTTGGTAAAAAAAAAGAAGGTTTGAGAAAGAAGGAAGCGAAAAGAAGAGAATGAACGAAAGAAAGAAAAAAGATATCAATCACTAGTGAGCCTGTGGTTTCTTTTCAAAGAGAATTAACATAGAGACCGAGGCATCATTATGGAAACGATGAGGAGGGTGAGTTGAGTGTGGGTTGACGAGCGTGTACTAGTAAACCTCGCATACTATGAATGGCTGCCGCAATATCAGAGGGGTATGGTATAGTGAGCAATCGTTAATAGGCTACAGCCCACTCTTGTATGCAAGCAAACGAGCAAGTTTTCTTCATCTCGCAGGCAACTATTCATAAGTGATGTAGTTTCGCAACGAACTGCTGCAATCAATGACAAACAACCTCCCCCTTTCCAATCCTAATTAATAGAAGCATGTTTACGTAATAATCCTTTTTGTCATGACTACGATACATATAGCTTGCTTTCATATTACTAGCTGCTTGGTTTAAAATACATCCTTGATACCTTACAGGAGAATATAAAAAAAAAACTGCTTTTGCCAGAAATCTTTTTGCCGATAATTAAATTGAAATTATGGTTGATGTATAGCGTACTTGTGGCCTTTTACGTCGCATGTCAGGAGGCAACTTTTAAAGTAAACGTGGATTTTATGTTTAATAATACTGCTTATGGTTTGAAAGATAGAGATTCACGTGATACGGATACGTGTATTAAATCAGATTTATTCTTCACTACTTATTCTTCATGTTCTCCTGCAAATACTCAAATACAGAGTTAAACAACAAGGAACTAAAATTACTATTAATGTTCTTCGTAATAACGTGTAGGTATGTATTATATTGGAACTTAACCTAAATTCATACTACTCGTGTTGTAGACAGCCTCGTGAATGGCAGGTGATAAAGGTTTCAAAATCCAATACGTCATCGGTAACGGTGGCCCCATTGTTCAAAGTCAGGTTTGTTTGTTTTTAGGGAACACGAACCCAAACTCAGTTATCTGCCCCACAAAGACGAGAGGGACAATTTAGCTGAAGAACTCAAAGTCAGGTTACAAAGAATTTTGTAGCGTGCGGTAACTGCTTCCTGTCATCCTCCCAACGAAGCGCATGGCTCAGACTCAAAGTCGGGTTAAAATCGTTAAACAATGAAAAGCACAATGACAGAAGAATAGAGTACAACTGTTGTAAAGTCGTCAATTCTGACCCACACTTTATGCTGATCCTTACACCTTTACAATGAGTTTACCTGCTGTAGACTACACTCTAAAAAACAAATAAAAAAAAAACAACAACAAAAAAAAAACTACACTCTAAAAACTAGACTACACTCTAAAAAACAACAAAAAAAACAACAAAAAACAAAACAAAAAATGTAGAGTTCTGTGAGGTGTTTTCAAGTTGCCACTATGACGCTATACACAAAGACTTTTGAACACGTTATTAAAACGGTGTTTAAAAAAATGGTTCATGATACTGAAAACACCATAAAAGCGCTTAAAGCTCACCTTTCTTTTTTTTTTTAAATAGGGTACAGGATTTAAAACTGCTGCCTCAAAATGCAAAACGGCCGTGTATTTTTTTTTCGATGTGGAGCGAAATGGGTGTAAACTAGGCAGCTGTAGAAATGCACATTAGTGAGGCAGGTAGGTAAAATAACCCTGCATTTTACGGTTGGAAGGTCCCACTTTGCATACTTGTATTTCATAACAAGACAAAGTTTTTAGGATAGGGAACCATCTCCAAACCCATGTACAACACCAAAATGGCGTCCATTAATATTAATATCTCGGCTCTCTCTAATGCGATGTTCAGTTTTTTTTTCTGAAAGGCCGCAATTAGCACTACATTTTTCCTGTAAACATGAATGTTTGCACAATATTTGAAAAAAATAACGAGTAATTAAATATAATGGCCGCCATCTTAGTTCGTATTAATGTTAATATCTCAGCTCCCTCTAATGCGATTTTCAATATTTTTTTTGGTTTGAAAGGCTTCAATTACTACTACATTATTTCCTGTAAACATGATCGTTTGCACATATTTGAAAAAAAAACACTAATTGGCGGAGCGAGCGAGCGAAACATAGCTTATAACGGACACCAAATTGCAAAATGTTGGTTGGTTGGTTGGTCCGTTGGTTGCACATTTTTAGTCTGGGTAGAGCCCAAACGAAGATCGGATTGGAATGAAATTTGGTACTACGCTTGATACCCCAAACAGTATTGCTGAGCCAAAATTTGGCGTAAATAGAACAATTATTACGGGAGAAATAACAAATTTTCAAATTTATTTCTAACACTCACCATTGTAAATTTGGAATCGTGAATAGTTAAGGAATTCCGACGACGCATACACCTTGCTGGTGGCAGTCAAGTGAACTTAAAAAAATACGGAAAATTAAATTTCCGTTTCTTCTTTCTAGCTAATAATCTTTTTCGACGTAATTCAATGAAATAATAACATTTGTCCCTTGCATTCAACCACTACAAGAAGAAACGTAAACATAAAAAACAAAAGGATTCCGGTACGATACAACTTAGCATCATTTGAAAAAACAAATGCTTGGAGGGATTACCTTCAGCATGGCAACGAAACTGGTATTTACACTAGCGATGGGAATCCCGAATATGAAACCGAAATCATCGCATCACGGCGAAACTATAAATATAAAACGGAACTATACATCGGACGACATTTTTAAACACAGCACGAAACAACAACAAAACAACGAAACAACAACAACAAAAATATTCCTCGTTGTCACGGCAACGTGTGGACTCGAAACCGTGGTGCATTAATAAATAGGCTTAATCTCAAACGCAGCTGCTACTTACGAAATAAAAATGACCACTTAATATTAGGCCTAAAACCTACAAATTAGGCCTAAAGGCCAGAGCGAACACTTTTTGACCTACAATATTGTGATCGTTACTGATGGATTATAATGTTGTTTTAAGATCGAGGTGTCGCCGTGCGTGATAGAGGTGTGCGCATCAATATTTTCGTTGGTGGCATTGTCAAGACTAGTGTTAGACCAACGGCAGCATTGCCAACCTGCTGAATTTGTTAATTATTGTTAAAAACTATCGCTCAGAGGATTGTTTGGCATACAGTTAAATGCTTTATTATTAACATTTTGTAATCTAGGGAAGGCACTTTGCGCGGCAGTAATTATTGTTGTGAACAATGTCAGAATTATTAGCAGCGGCAGCCCAACCAGCCATGACAAACCTGCCGTTTTATTTTTATCGGAGGCGATGGTGGCAGCGATGGCTCACATCTTTAGTGTCGGAACACAGGACTGAGAGCCGAAGGCTCAAGTCAAATTAATACAGTAGCAAACCTATTTACGTTGCCTTTTGGACTTATATGACAGACTGCCTGAGCGGGGAATCGAACCCACGACCTTTGGAAGAGACCTAGGCTTCTGGTTCCAAAGGCGTGGGTCCGATTCCCTGCTCAGGCAGTCTGACATATAAATCCAAAAGGCAACGTAAATAGGTTTGCATCTGTATTAATTTAGTGTCAGATGTGGAAAGAAGCTAAACAGACACTAAATGATCGAGCAAACGAAAGCCTATTAATATAATATTAATAAATTATAAATAAGATAGCTTTGGCCTATTTGAAAATAAAGCTAAAATAAGACACAGGCCTGCAAAATAACAACAGTACGTCACACCAAAAGGCAAATAGCCCAAACTTAGTCGAATGACCATTTCTCCTAGATTTTTAAGGGGCATTAACAAATCTGGTACAGTCATTAAAATAAACACTAAATATAAATTTGAAATAAAGGTCTGTTCGCTCCGCCTACAATAGTCCCAAAGCCTTTATCCTAGTTAAATATAATTAAATATAATGGCCACCATCTTGGTTTCTATTAAATAAATACAGAAGCAAACCTATTTACGTTGCCTTTTGAACTTATAATGTCAGACTGCCAGATCGGGGAATCGAACCCAAGACCTTTGAAACCAAAGGCCGAGGTAAACATGTTAATATCACAGCTCCCTCTAATGCGATTTCCAATTTTTTTTCGTCTAAAAGACTTTAATTAGCACTACATTTTCCCCTGTAAACATTATCGTTTGTACAATATTTAGAAAGACACATTAATTAAATATAATTTTCTTTACTTTTAACATTTTTT
>JAHWFP010094986.1:8654-23548 GCA_023313725.1 Lithobius niger | reverse complement strand
GGGGGGGGGGTCTCTCTTCGTTTTAATTCTAGTGCGGCAGTACATAAAATTTCCTAGGTACTGTCCTGATTGGGCGATTCGATTTCTACAGAGTATCAGGAATAAGAGGCCGCAGAGGCTACGTTGTACTGCCGCCGTACAAGTGGCTTCCCCCCATCATCCAGGGTTGCCACATGCGTTTTTCCTTTTACATTGTAATTTTGGAATCCAAATACTGTAAAAGCCTTTAAAAGCCTCAATAATGTTTTTATTTCTTTTTACTTGAAATCTAATTATGGGTTTTTATTGTTTGTTTTATTCCCCCTCCCCCCCCCACCCCACCAGGGTTGCCACATCCGTTTTTTTCCTTTGCGTTTTTATTTGGAATCCAAATACTGTAAAAGCCTTTATTTTAGCTGTTTTGCTTGATGGCCAATTAAAGGTTTTTTCTTTCTTTTTGCTTGAAATCTAATTATGGGCTTTTATGTTTGTTTTGCCCGCCCCCCTCCCCTCCCCGACCAATCCCCACCAACCAGGGCTGTCACATGTTTTTGTTACCTTTTGCGTTCTTATTTGAAACGCAAATAAAAGCTTTCTTTCCTGAGGTCAGGAATAACTTTCTTGATTTCTTTACTGAGGTCAGGGTGAAGGGTTATAGTGACGGGGAATGGTTGTTGGACTTAAAAAAATTCGACGTGTAGCGTTTTTTTTGAAACACCCTGTTCAAAAATCCGAATATGTCGAAAAGTTTGAAGGGACGTCCAAATGATTAAAAACAGTTTCCAATACGTGAGTAGGTGAGAATAATTTAATCCGGTTGCCCTTGGACTGGGCAAGAATTCACACGAACATGAAATAGCAACAGTATTTTAATTTTCAACGCCTATGCTGGAGCTTGTTCACCTACGAACGAAAAGACAATGAATATGAGATCTAACAAGTATAAAATGGTGAAAACAAATAGTGCAAGGACTTACAAAACTTAGTAAAAAATATAAAAATGCTACCTGCCCCCAACCAACTTACAGGGTTGCGGCCACCTTGATACGTGATGTCACAAAAATGCAATCGTTTAAAAATTTCCTGCATTTTTGTGACAGCACGTACCAAGATGGCCTCAACCTTGTAGGTTGGGTGGGGGCGAGTAGCATTTTAATCTTTTTTTTACTATGGTTTGTAATTACCTTGCATTATTTGTTTTCATCATTTTATACTTGTTAGACCTCATACTCATTGTATATTCGTTTATTGGTGAACAAGACGCCAACATTAGCGTTGAAAATTAAACTACTGTTGTTGTATCATGTTCGTGTGAGTTCTTGCCCAGTACGAGGGCAACCGGATTAAATTATTCCAAATGATTAGTACCGCCCAAACACTAATATGTGTATCTGTATTCTGTAACGTGTATATCCGTATTCGATTATGATTGTGAGTAGCAATACCGCCGTTTCAAGAGTACCTTGAAAATATCGACTCTATACTCCAAAAGTATTTTGTTTTTACTTACAGAGCTGTACTATATAAATGCTTGAAACATGAAAGTAAACCCAATGCCTACTTTATTTATTGCGAAAAGGCAAAAGGTGGGTTAACAGAAAGTTCACAAACAAACGCATCAAAGGGCAAAGTCCCTGCCAGGACTACTGGCCGAGGTAGCGTGAGAGGCTGCCATGCTCCTTCAGCGGCTATGGGAACTATTCTGGCCAATTCTGGACAATCTTTCGGTCCCTACGATGATCGGAGGTTTCCCGGATCGAATCCCCGGGTTGGCACCTCCTTTAACCAGATATTTCTTCTGCTTTAAAAGTCTGGTAATGTTCAAAATTGAGCCGGTTCAGCCATACAAGTATTAAATTGCTTCGGCTGACTTAAGGCTCGAAAGAAATAAAAAAAAAAAGCCACAGTGACGTCGAATGTTTCTCTGATATTCTGGACATGCCATGATGCATCACTGACTCACGCTTCATTGCCTCAAAGATCATACCCAAATACCTGCTTTATCCTTTGGTTACTGTTGTGTTGGAACATGCATGAATGTTGTAGATCCGGCCATCAAACTTAAAAACAAAAGAATTCGAGTGATGACATAAAAAAAAACGAGATCCCTCTTTCTCAATTTATTAACAGCGTGATGTCCTGTCAATTCTCCAAATGTATGTTTTTCGGACCTTCATTAAATTGTAGAAAAACTGGAGCTCACCTTTCTACTCGCCTGTTACGAATTACCACACCAGGAAAAAATAACTTTTTCTATTTTTATGCAGCCAAAACTTTAAAAAAAAGACTCAGAAATTTAAGTTCTATCTTGGCGGTAAATCTCACAACAAAGTATCTATTAAGAACAAAGAAATAACTAATTTGCACAATGCTTCGTAAATATTTGTTATGGTGGCTGATTAATCTGAACAGAGATAGCTTCGAAAGCATGTTCACCATAGTGAGCTGAACGTCATGTTCTGCTTCTTGCAAATTTAGATGTTTTATAGCTTTTTCGTCCTTATTTTTTGTTTTGCATATTATTGTTGAAGGTTTTAGACAATTTTTTTTGGTTTTATCATCTAGAGTTTTTCTTTGAGCTATAATCGGAGCCACAATAATTGTTATAGCTCGTAAAAGAGTACCGCATTTTTTTTATACATCTGCTGCCCTCACACCACACGCAACCATCAGTTGTTGTGGAATCTGTGTTTGCTTTTTCTGTTTAGTCTTGTAATTTGTCCTGAATAAATTCACTTAGGTACTTACTTCCAGAAGGATGAATAATAACTTTTGGAGGATTTCTCATAAATACTGCAGAAATAAACCTGATGTTTTATTGTCGAAATCCGGATATTTACAATATGACGTCACATGGTTATAGAACTGGGTGTGATTACAAATACAAACGTACATAGTTTATAACTCTCATTGGTTCTGCACTGATACTGCTGCCTTACGTTCGTACGACTTTACAAACTCTTGTCTGTGACTTCATGTTTCACCTATCACCTACATCGGAAATAACGTTTACGCCTTAAAGAAGTTAATTTGGTCTTCCTATCAGTGATCTGGAAGCTCAACTGCCCTCCATAACTTCTTGCTTCGAGATTGCTGGTGAAAACCAACAATCCCGTCGCAGTAAGATTAAAGTGGGTACCAGATTCATCATTGAACTGACCGAAACAGAACTCTAAGAGTTGTTTAATAATTTATTTACCGTATTTTCACTTACTTTTTATTTCCTAGCCACGGAACAAGAGAAAGATGGTAGGAATGGGCTAAGCGTGAGGTGCGTGCTCTTCGCCTGTTGTAGCTGGATAATATTAGTTTTAAGATACTGTAACTATCTTGTTTTATGGTAGTCAAGTGGGGCATACTCATATGTTGTCAGATTCTTTAACCCCCCACTGTATAATTTTGTTTGGCCTGACTAGGAGGTTTCCATGATATTGCACCTGAAGAGTTTTTTCTTTTTAATTCCGGCACAATGTAAAGTTCTTTTTGTTACGAACCTTCAAAAGCTTGTATTTAGTGTACTCTTCCCACACACACACAACAACAACAAAAAACAAATAAACAGAAACTTTATCAAAGCTTTTTTTAATACACTTTTAGAACTAATGGCAACATTAGCATTTAAATCCGTTATAAGTACACAAGCCTTCTATCCTATTCTCAAGAAATCCTGCAAGCAACCCATTGCAGAAGAGAAATGACACTGCACTGTCTCATCTGTAACTATAAAACTGTAGAAAACTATCAACAATGGTAAAAACAATGGACATGATAAGATTATTACAATAAGCTAAAAGTATAAGAATACTCGGACTCCATGGCATTATCATCGAAGGACAGTGTGACGTCATTCTGTCGCAAGCTAATAGAACACGCACAGAAGATGGCGGCTGCTGTTAAATCTCACATCCAAGCCAGCGAAAAGTGATGCTAAACTGATTTTATATTTTAGCGTTATCTAAACTTCCCAATCTTGTTTACGTCGCGTTTAAAGATGTAGTGCATGTGGCACGATTTATTATTTGCCACCCTTTGCCCCAATTCGGTCAGAAAAATTTTCTCCTTTATTGTTCAGGCCAGGGTAGAAGACTGCACTAATCTACCGTGGTTCATGCTTTAAGGCTCAAACTGTATTGTTGTATCTTAGATTGTTTAGCTTTATTGTTGAAGTGGTAAGGACTTCAGCCCATCAACTGAGGTAAATGAAGAAAGGTATGAAGAGATTTAGAGGGTTTGTTGATGACTGTTGGCTGCATTTCTTAAAAGTGACATAAGATCCCCTTTTTTTATCTGTTTTTTTTTGGCAGCCATATTGTTTTTTTTGTAGTTGAATCCATGAAGTGGCTTTGCCAAGTGAGAGCAGAAAAATACATGGAACTCTGAAAAGTCGTAAATCAGATTCTAGTCAATTAAAGGTACTTTTCTCCCGGTTGGCTTTCCTGTACGGCTCAGTTTTGCAACGTTACTCCACACGCGTGTTATGTTGCAAATGCATTAATTTCCATACGGTTTCCAACATGTGAAACGTTTTAGTTATATTCACTCTAGCCAATGTAAACGTTGTAAATGCATTAATTTCCATACGGTTTCCAACATGAGAAACGGTTTTGTTATATTCATTCTAACCAATGTAAATGTTGCAAATGCATTAATTTTCATACGGTTTCCAACATGAGAAACGGTTTTGTTATATTCACAAAAGCAATGTTGCAAAAGCTATGTCGCGCAGGATGATCGAGTATCGTGAGAAGGTATGCCGTTTAATTATAATGAATGAACTGTTCGAATATAACTGATACAGTACATAATAGTTCGCGCTATAAGTTTTGAGTTAATAGTCCTCAATGTTATTATCAATACTTGAATGCAAGTTAGAGAAACTTTAGCTTGGTAACTTCCATTGACGGCAATCATTGAAAGTTAGAGCTGAGTGATAATGAAGAAATAAAACAATGCATTGAGGACCAAAATTCAAGCAATGTTCGTTTCTTAATTAACATAATTAGATATCAACATGACAGAAAAGACCCCTGATTAAACGTCTCTCTTAGTTTTGAAAGACAGAAAGGGAAAAGAACATGGAATCCGAATCCCCATTCGACAGTAATCGTACTTTCAAAGTAGATTTTTTGCACAGTTTTTGTAACCGTGTCTCGTAATCGAAAATTATTTCGTAATTGAAACTGAATTACAAATTAAAACGAACACCCTAGCTTTTACTTTGGCCGCGAGTAGCGCTGGTCACAAATTAGCATGGCCCTGTATTACGAATTCCATGTTCCAGCATTCAGAATTGTCTCAAAATTTCAGCAGCAACCAGGCCCCGTACATAGCCCTAAGTGAATATCCCAAGTCTAGAAATGAAGCTAAACATTCTTCGATAAAAATAATTTAAAAAAATTAATTAAAGTTTAAATAAAATCAAGCTTGATTTAGTAACCTTTGTAATTTCCTTTTTTTTTTAAATTTGCCGCAACCCTCTAACTTTCAGAGGTACCGCGTTAGGTAACTTACCAAACACATTTCGTTTATGAAATTAGCAGCTTCCCATCACGTATTCCAAACATTTTAAATCGTTGCCATTGTAACACATCTGGAACAGCCAAACCGGGGTTACTTGAAAGGGGCACTTCTTCCTTTTAATTGTCCGGAAAGTCGATTTAGAGCATGATCACGGCATATCACGTCAACTCTAAATATCGTTAGGATAAAGTGATGAATGTTGTTGATTCTTGTTTCGCAGTCATGTGTCAACTCAATTGACGTGGTCAACGTACGTCTGGCCGTTTCGGTCACTGTATATCTTGACCACACCAATCGATATCCTATTAAAACTGAATAGTTGGGAGACACTGACTGGTCAGCGGATAGCTCACCCACCCTACACTTCTTTTCAGCCCCCTTCCCGACTCAAATATCCTCCCCACTCTGCACATGAGGACCCTTACATTCCTTTAAGCACCGATATCTAACAGCATCTGGACGGCTATAAGGCCGTTCGAAGTGCTTTTGTTTTATCTCCTCAGTGAGTGAGGTTATTCCTAAGCGAGGATAAATCTTTTACGGCTAAAGATTTACGAGTTTTCGGGGAAAAATAATTCGGGGAGGGGGGACAAGTAAAGCTAGATTGTTCAATGAAAATGTGACTAGCCTTATATGTGATTAGATCCGACCAAAGGAAAAAAGAACAAAGAATCTTGCGAATAACAATTTCGTTATTTATCCTCCGGGAGGAGGGGGGGGGGGGTGATCATTGAATTTTGGTCTAATGAAAAGCGTCATTCCCAAGACCAATTGACTCTTAAAATAGATCTACATTTTTAGACATATGTTACCTTCCGGTCAGAAGATTTTTTACGAGTTTTCGGAATTTTGGTAACGTCGTTACTAAACCACACCTGCGTAATGTGTATCCTTGTCATGTTACTGCGACCATTAAAGTGAGATGGTGTAACACATTTAATTTATTATTTCCTAACGTCATATTACAGCACCGACCACGGAGCAATGCTCATGTGTGGTTTGGTTTTTGCATAAACAAAATAAATGAAATTTTATTAGGCAATTATTTATTTGCATTGCATAAGTAATGTTACTTAATTATTTAGTCTGTTAACAATTCAAAAATTCAGTTTTAACTAAGTCGTGGGTCGGTTATTGTGAAGAGTTTATTCGAAAATGGAATATATCTAAAGTCAACTGAAAGCATCATAGACCACATAAGCTGAATGCATGAAGTAATACACGTTTTATTGATGAACAATGAAAACTTGAGCACGAAGCCAGTATTCATGACGGCAAAATCACGTTACTATCTTCTGGTCACAAAAACGCTATGAAAGTTCCTTGTTTAAATAAAACCAGGTGCACGCAAAACAGTCCACGGTTTCTATACTGATGCTATCCATGTGCGATTAGATATGACCACAACGTAATAATAATACTACTTCTACTACTACTGCTACTACTACTACTACTAATAATAATAATAATTATATTTATTTGCTAAAACATTGCTCGAAGTTTACGTGAAACTTGTGTGAGCTGCAAAACAACATCAATACATATACAAAATAAATAACAATAAGTAGATTTACAATTTTCACAATGTTATATTATTAATACAATTAATTTAGTTTATCACCTACTGTACATTTAAAAGAAGCTATAAGTTGTACATAAATTACTGTTATACAAGAGAGAATGTTTAAATTGAATATATTATACCCTATGTTGCTATATCGCTTTGTATTTTATTTACATGAAATAATCTATAATTCACTGAGAAGAAATTTATTTAATTCTGGTTTTAATTTTGTGAGACTATCATAGTCAATCAATTGTTTCGGTAATCTATTAAAAATCTTTGGTATGTAAAAACTTTTATTTCTTATTCCATACTTATTAAACCATCTTGGTATTTCATAACGATTTGCTTGGTTTCTTAATCTACTTATTTTTCAATGTTGCAATTTTTATATTTATTGCAATAGTAATTTTTTGTAATGATTAGTTGGTCTCCTAATATTTACAGTAGAATTTCATTATACCGATAAGTTTCTAAAGTACTAAGTTTAATATTGCCAAACAGATCTTTCATAATTTTGTTTTGAAGTTTTTGAAGTCTTTGTATGATGTAATCACTGGCAAAACCATATACTTCAATTCAATATCTTAATTGGCTTTCTACCCAAGCGTTGTATAGTTTTTTTATTTTTTTTTTATTGTCTAGTACATTTCTTAAGTTGTAAATTTTTGCCAATAAGTATCGTAATTTATTCATCAGTATTTTTACGTGCTTTTTAAAATTCCAGTGCTTATCAATTGTTATACCCAAGTATTTTGTATGTGTTTTAGATTTTAGAAATTTGCAGGTATTATTACAGTTTAGTTTTTGTTTTCCTATTGACATTAATTCACAGTTTTCTCCATGTAAAATAATTTTTAGATTATCATTCACTGTTATTTTTGGTACTGTGATTTCTAAATACAGTGTCTTTTCTTCGCTTATGTACATTTCGTTTTCAATTAACCAGCAGTTTAATACATCAAAATCATACTGTAAATTTGCAAACATTTCTTCTCTTGTGTAGTGTATAGATATTAAAATCATGTCATCTGCAAATAAATAAAGTAATGTTCTTTCCAAAATAGTACTTATATCATTTGTGTAAATTAGGAACAAGAGGGAACCCAGCACAGATCCTTGTCGAACTCCATACTGTATGTACAATTCATTACTGCAGTCGTTTTCTATTTTCACAATTGCTCTTCTTTCTTTTAAGTAACTTTGTATTCATTTTACCTCTATTTCCGATATCATCTACATAATTAAAATCATACGATGTGCGTGCGTGCGTGCGTGCGTGTTTGTACCTCTACTCCTCTAGAACCAAAGCACCTACAAAGATGGAAGTAGTACCAAACCAAAGATAATTAAATTTTGCTTTTAATAGGCCTATTTTCATCGCTGTAACTTGATATTATCACCCTCAAAGAAGCGAAAGAACCTGAAAAACTAACGTCAAAGTTTTTTTTACCCGCATGATGTTTGTTCATGACGTCATAGTTTGTTCATGAAAACCTCCACGAGCGAAGAGAGATGATCTGTAAAAGGATGCACGGAGAACGTATTTTGCAATACACCACATATACATCTTAAAATTGGTTTTGTATTAACCAATGAATTGATGCATGGAAAAATCAAAACAATAGATGCATGATGTTTGTTCATGGCGTCATGAGGTTCGTTCATGACGTCATAGTTTGTTCATGAAAACCTCCTCGAGCAAAGAGAGATGATCTGGAAAAGGGTGCACGGACGACGTATCTTAAAATTGGTTTTATACTAACTGACTTGATGCAGGGAAAAATCAAAACAATTGATTTGGTTTTAAAACGGTGTCAAACATTCGTGTTTCTGAATCACGGTGGTGGGTGGATTGATCGAGCAAAGCGAGCGATTTTTACGTAAAGTAAACCTTATGAATGTGTGGCTCGCTTTGCTCTATCAATCTTTCATCTCTCACGTTCTGCAGATGTTTCTCCAAGTGATGGATCATCAGAACGTGAAGTGACAAGATGCCCATGGAAAAATCTGTACTGAGCAGGATGTAAAGAACAATATTCTTAAAATAAGTGAAACAAGAAAACTCATATAAAGTGTATACTAACACAAATTACAAATGATGTGTGGTTCTTGGTGGTTACAATGATTCAGTCAAGTCTTTGAGGAAATGTTTGCGCTGATTGAGTGAGCGAAGCGAAATAAAATCAGCGTTTGTCATCAGAAACAGGGTTTTTCTGATAAATTGCTTGATCTTTTTGCTTGACTCCTTGGACGTAAAAAAAATTATATTGACTTTCTCCCGAGATAACCGATATCATATACTACACTCTTATATGTGTTAGTTCTGTTTGTATCATAAGTGTTGCAGCAAGAAGTCTTCTCGAGCGCAGCTAGACGACGCGGAATGAATGAGCGAGCGAAGCGAGCGACTCCGCTAGTTACAATTCTTAAGTAACTTCTTGTTATCAAAAGAATCAAATGCTCTCTGTAAATTTATACAAATTGAGCCCATAAATTTTCCTTTGTCTAATGCATCTGTAATTTGTTCATTGATGTCAACCAGCAAGTCAGTTGTTCCGTTTTTTTTAACCACCATATTGAATATGGGTTAAATAGTTTATTTTTCTAAGCAAGCATTAATTTTATTGGCTAAAAATCTCTCTACAATCTTGTTTATTACAGATAGTAATGAAATTGGTGTGTAGTTGTTAAGGTCTTTTTTTATCTCCTTTTTTATATAACAGACGTAAAACTTGAATTTTCAATATGGCTGGCCATTTTTCTTCCTGTATCATCTTATTTTATAATTATACAAATTGCGGTCGACGTATTATTTCTACATTCCTTTATATGATTAGTTTGTATGCCATCTATTCCTGTTGAATTTGTGTTATTTATATTTTCTATGATTAATTCGATTTCTTTTATTGTTGGTTCAGTAATATACATAGTTTTATTTGTATTTTTGCTTACTTTATATTTTTGAAATTTCTTGTTGTAGAAAACTCCTTTAATAAAATTGTTTGTTTTTTTTCCTTATGGGTAGATTTTAGTTTTGGTATTTGCTGTATGAAATTTTTATTAAATCTATTGCAAGTACTACTTACACTAAATTCAGAAAAATATTTTTTATAGTCTGATCAATACTAATAGTACGTTTATTTTTTCCTGTTAATTCATTTACTAATTCCCACATTGTTTTGTTTCCTGCTTGTGACTTTTATAAGATGTTTTTTGTAATAGGTTTGGTTATCCTCCATAATTTTTTTCTGTATTTTTTTAAAATTAGGTTGTATTGGTTTTTCAGTTTTTCGTTAATTACATCTTGTGTTTTAATTTTTGTCTACATTTGATTATTTTTATTTATTAATTTAATTGTATCAGTTGTTATCCACTCCTTTCTTTTTTTTATATTTTGTTTATTTTTAGTTTGTGTAGTAGTAGTAATAATAATAATAATAATAATAATTTCATAATTGTAATCAGTTTGAAGTACAATTACATGTATCATAAAGATAGCACGAAGCCGGAGCTTGTATGTACACTGATGGACAAAACGTTACATAATACATTCAAGTTTTACATTTATTTTTTTTTACCTTAAATTTTATTTACTTAGTAAGATTAATACACCATACTGGTAACCATTATACTTAATTGTTAGTTAATTTAATTCTTTAATAAGTTTTTTAATATTCTTCAATGATATTGCATCTCTTATTTTTTGGAGTATTTCATTTAGTACATGTGGGATAACAAATGCAGCGCATCTTTTCCCATAGAAATTTCTCCAAGTTGGAATTTTTAATCATGCATTGTTGTTTCTAAGCGGTCCTAATATTTTAGTCTGATAAGTGTCATCATGATAGTTGTCTATCAGAACTGATAGCCTATAAAGGTTTTTAAAAGTTAGTAGCCTATGTTCTGAAAAAAATTCCAGTGAAGATTTATCATTTAAGTTAAAGAGTGCTTTAGCAGCTTTATTTGATATTTTCTGTAGGCGATTTATATGACAGTAGGAAGTTGAGCCGAAAATTGAACATGCATATCGCATGCATGAAGTGATCCACGCATCGAATAGACTCTTTTTGCACTTTTTGTCCAGTAAGTTCCTGACCATATAAAGTGAAGGGATACGTGCTAATAATAACATGTATGTAATAATAATATTAATAATAATAATAATAATAATATGCTTTATTGTGCAAGTTGTTTGGACAGATACGAAGTTCCACACGAGATTATGTGTGCATTCTGTGTTATTACATTTACATAGGTTAAAATTAATTTGTACATTAATAATAATAATACTAATTGGATTTTTACTTCGAACAGCAAATTAGTGAAAAATATACACCGTGGTTCAGTCTTTCTCATGAGAAGAGCAGAAGAAGAGCAGATTTTATTTAACGTTATTAGAAGCTTATAAAAATAGCAACGCCAGAAAATGGAGTTCTATAATCAATAAATAAAGCTAAAACGACGAGTAAGTTAAATAAATAGATAAGTCGGATTGAATAAAAAATAGACATAATTGAAGGCAACAACACATAATAAAGTTATGCAAAATATGCTGAGTTATTAAACAAAAGCTTACGTAGACAACGTGAGGAAGGGAAAACGTCGCTTAATTAGCTCACATTAAGGCACACCTACGCCCACTAATATTCAACGATAACATCCGTCCTATCCAGATAAAATATATTTGAACACATGGTGGACACTAGACACTTGTGTCTTTCGCAGCTAAGGCAGTTTGGCTGTTTTCAGGCATATGAGAATAAACAACAATGCGACAGAAAAGTCTTGGTTTGTTGTCACTTGACAACGTAAAAGTCACTGTTAGTGACACAGCTTATCGTTTGCTTGTTGAAAAAACTATGTGAATAACGTTGATATCTTCCTAATTATTAGCTACACTACTAGTTTCATGAAAATAAATTCTTACTTGCTGTGAATAAAGCAGAAATTTTGCAGATATGCTGTAGTTTAACCGTGGAACGTACCTTTTAATGGTTTGGAGGTTAGAGGAAGTGTAAATTCAGAGTTACCGATCAATTTCACTACGATAAGGGGGGGGGGGAGATTGAGGCTTAGTGTCGCAGCGATATCTAGGTAATTAGCACCAACTTCAGATGCAGTGCAGTGGTCCGGGTTGCTACTGCACCACACATTACAGAAATGTTAAATAAACCCCAAATCTACATCTTATAAATATGTACCTTCTGTAAAAATAAAAAATAAAATTCGCTGTCTTCGGGTCCGGGTTTATTTTTTTTAATTTTTACAGAAGGTACAGATTTATGAAAAGATATAGATTTAGGCTATGTTTAACATTTTAAGTTTAACGTGCTAAGTCTCTTGGCAGACATACACGGCGACGAATACCATCAAGAATGTGACATTCCACAAGCACATTATTGTCACTGACCATCATGATGAGAGGAACAGATATTGTTGTTCAATAATACAACAACGTATATATTTGGTTTACAACTAAAAACGCGAAAATGTGAGTTGTAGCAGAAAACAAGAGCACGAGTGAAGAATATATTGCTTAGTATGGCTAGTTCAGTGGACTTCTCGACAAATACTAACACACACGTAAACCTAATAGAAAACAAAAATGCAATCTAAACGTTAATTACTTTTTAACAGCGTGCAGTTAAAATGCAGTTCGATGTTTAAGGTAAGGTTTAAGTGAACCAAAGTCAAAACAACAAAGTAACACAAATATTAAATGCTAAATTGTTTATTAGGTATGCCCTACAAACGTTTCCAGGGTTAAAATGTTTCAAATATTTCTTGTATATATCAGTAAATTGGTACCTCGCAGGCTGCTGTCCACAAAACGGAACAAGAGCAAAAAATATATATTTTTAAAAAATATACCGTAAAACTGGATATTCAGCTTTTCCAAATCGTAATCACTAGGAGAAAAAAATTATCATTTTGGACCTATCAAATTTCATATCTACCCCAAAACAAAACTTGTTAAGGATTCCCACCATCTTTTCGGCCATGATATTAAATACCAAGCTTTTTCGCCAAGTTAATTCCACCGACTAAGACTTCAAAACGTTAAATGAAGTAATTGAATATGCACAGCAAGCAATCTTCATATAGTTCAAACTATTACTCGGTGGGATTAACTTGGTGAAACGGCTTGGCGTTTGATATTACTACTTCAAAAGGCAAAAAGAATTGGCAGCCGAAAGGCTTGGCTGCAAAACTTAACAATTTTTGTTTTGGGGTAGATCAGTTCTTCTAAAATTGCTTTCTTTTATTTTTTTTTTGAAATTATTATAGAGATGTGAGTTTTCAAATGAGTGGGATTATTATATGCATTTTGACGCATTTTGTGATAAATCGTGTATAATTTCCTTGCTCGTTACTATTGAAAGTGTTTCATCAACCTGATCTGTTTATCCCTCGTGAATCTTACCTTGATAATGATAAGTTATAATAATATGTATTGCTTGGGTCAATATGGCTATAGCCCTGTGCATTCGGGAAGAGAAGGACTCCGGAAATTTGTTCGTGTTCATGTCGATTATGGGTTTTAAAATGGCCCTAGCAAAAGTGCCCCTCATAATAGTATCCATATTAGTTGAAAATGAAGTTAATTCGACTTAATTTTTCTTGTACATACTTTAGACCTTTGAAGTAGTGGTTATGATGGTATCGACAAACTTTACAGAAACCCGCTTTGTAACCTGAGGAAATCTGAATCTCTTTGATGTTGCATTATTCAGGTGTTTGTAATATCACCAATAAAGTCATTATTTTAATCCTGTACAGTCGCTAAAGTCCAGTTATTTTTTGGGCAACTTTTGGCGGTTTGGGACACACAAAATGAGACTATAAGGCTTCAGGACAACCTGTATACACGTCTGAAATCATCAGTACAGAGTTTTTCTTGTACGTGCGCCGTATCTACAGACAGCCGTATAAACAAGCGCCGTAAAGTTGTTTTAATATTATTATACGGCTTCCATTTTACGTCGACTTTGATTCCTCATCCATCTTGTCCATGGTGCTGTAAAGTTATGGGAGGTTATGATGGAAAGGCTGGTTTATCGCACGGAATCTGTACCGAAGCGATTGATCCCTCAAGTTGGGTTTGGTCTGGAAAAACCATAAATTTTCGACAACGTCGTCTCGACTTAGGAGCGCCCTAACCTTAGGTCATTTCAGTGCGGGATTGACGTGTGACGTCAGCAGACCGCGACCAGCCAATCGTATGGAAGGAAGCCGCCATTTTTTTTTATCCATCCGGTAACTCGACCCCATCTGTCACGAAGTTGCTGAGACGTCCACATAAATAAATAAGAAGGTGCCTAAGTCAGCGCATAGTCGTCGTCTAGAACTTGGGATTGGGATGGGTTGCCGTGTCACAGTGACAATAAGACGTTTTCACAAAAGACACTAGAGGGCGCCAACAGGGTACCTCTTTCTGAAGCTGATGGGACCGGTGGTTGTCCCAGAACGTGCCGGATGCTGAAGTAAAGGCGTGGCTAATTCAATTACCTTTCAATTAATTGGCTGTTTGTTGTTGTTGTTGTTGCAGTTTGTTGCGTGTGTTAGACCCACAGCAAATTTGAGAAGCAAAACAGTTACAGTCAACAGTAAATTATACCTGCAACATAATAAAATGCTTCAGTGTAACTATTGGGATATTTACTGAAATTTAAATATGTGATGCAAACTAAACGGCCGTTTTCATATCTCCTGACGAGACCTACCAAGTCATTGAAAGCTTATTAGTATCACCTGTATAAACATGTATCGTTTTGCTGCTAACCAGCAGTGTAAGTAATAAAGGGGGGGAAGAGGGGGGGGGGGGGGG
>JAHWFP010094985.1:0-24475 GCA_023313725.1 Lithobius niger | reverse complement strand
GGGACCTGAGCCTTTATAAACTGGATCTTGTCACCGGGACCTGAGACACAGCCTCAAAATAACTCGTAGGCTTTTATCGATCTACTCACGGAAATTCAGTTTAAAATTTAAAATATAAACGTCAAAGTAGGACAGACCAGGCCATGTTTTTAGTGTTAATAATTAGTTTGGACAGGAAAATAGACAATTAACGCCCAGTTTCATAGTCAATTTAAATTTAGACGAGAAAATATTAGAGCCACGTCCATGTTTTTACTGTTAATAATTTGTTTGGCCAGGAATGTAGACCATTCACATCCATGTTTTAGCAAGATTGTTATAGATTGATTCCTATATTATTTTTTCAATCTTGTTTTTAGTAATTTGTTTTAGACTTGTAATTTGTTTGGACATGCATGTAGATCAGTCACGTCTAGTTTCTTGTTCAATTTTATAAGCTGGACAGTTTGTTGTTTGGACGGGAAAAGTGTGTAATCAGGTCGCACGTTAAGCTCCGCCCCCAAAAGCTTGCGACCAATCAACCCCGAGACGTGAAAAGAAGAGAGCCACGGTGGACGTGGAAGGAGCCACTGCGTTGTTAGTATTGTGTGTAATGGTGGTGGTGATTTTTTAATATTTTTTTATACTTTTTTTGTCTTCCTGGTCTAAATTAGTTACCATGGTGCTACTCGTTTTGTGTGCCGAGCCCCTGTGGTTGAACCGGGAATGTTGGGTCATTTTCCGATACACAACGAAAGTGGTAACGTGTAAAATTCAGTTTTAAATTCATTGCAAACTCCACTCATAACGGGGGAAATCTGAAGATACAGACAAATAAGTCTCGGTGCGACACTCACACACTGTGCATAACAAGTTTGCCTCGTCTTGGTAAAACAACGCTGCCAAGCTCCCTGAGCCGAACAACGAACCTGTAAAATGCTATTCTAATTTGCCGTGAGATTTTTCCCTGTCAGGTTTTTTCCCTTTTTACTATATAAAGCATATTTCATGGGATAAAGAGTAGCTGAAGTTCTATTTTTTCTACTTGAATTTCGTTCTTCTCAAATTGTTTTTTAATCTGCTATAATTTCGTCGGTATTCGTTCTCAAACGCCGAACGGCAGTGCTCTTCCAACACATTCACAATGTAAATCGCCAACATTCTCGGCCCACTTTTAGTGAAGCGCCATCTGAAAACTCCCGTAGCGTAAGTAATTTTATAGACGCGCGCAGAATGTAAGTTAGCAGACTATTACCGAAGATCGATAGACCATGGCGACACACCAAGCTAGAGGAATCTAAATACTTGAAGCTGTATACTTGTAGTTTTTTTTTTGTGGATGTTTAAAATTCATATTAATAATCTTAGGTATCAAACAAAACATTAAAAAAAAGGCGGCAGGTCTAGATTTAGCTGCCGTCTGTTGAGCAAATGTGAAAGCTTGGAAGTAAACAAACATCATGGTGGTCTGTAGATACAAAACTAGATTGATATGTTTTGTATTGATGATCATATTCTTTTGTATTGCATTGTTAGCTATGGTACAGGTAAGACAACATGCTGATAGGTTAAGAAACAGAACTGAACTGTTTTCACACGTCACACACTTCTGGTGCAAGTCAACAATGTGTTTTTGGTTGCGTAAGTTTTAGTCGAAGTTGGTCGAACTTGGTTACGTAGCAACAGACGAAACAAATTTGAAATGGAATTTACTTTAGACATTTATTTTGTGTGCTGAAGAAAGTTGTGACATAGAATGTTGTGACATTCGATATTGGTGTAGCCTACGAGACGTCAAACACAATAATTATTATGAATGACTTATTTTTTTCCTTTTTTTTTTGCTTTTCGATCACCACAAGTTTTTACCCTTGCCTAAAGTAAACGTATTCCTGAAGTAAAAGCATAAATTTACAATTTTTTTTGAGGGAAGAGGGGGATGTGCAATGTGTACAGATTTTTTTGTACAATTTGCAAACATTTTTCCACCCATCTGGCACCCACTGCATCACTAGTCCCAATGTGGCGGAATGCTGTGGAAAACGTTGGGAACCACTGCACTATACCACGCGCCGTGGCTCTCTGTCATGACGGTCAGCATGAGTTAGCCATGATGAACCAGAATTGCGGCTGTTTGGCCGTCTGAATGGACTAGCCCAGACTAGGACATGGCATCATGGCAGAGTCGTGACCCATAGTGTAGGTAGGCTTACTGAGATTTTTTTTTACTGAGCGCAAAACATTTCTCTCGATGGCTACTCAGGTCTAGTTTTGTAAATAAATAAGAATGGCAGAAGTTATCTGCTATATTAATAACAATACAATACAATTGTTTGTTACAATTAAAATTCTTGATGTACGTGTTAGGTTTTTTTGCAGGATTCAACAAAAAATTGATTCAAATGTCTACATTTTTGAAAGTGTGCATTTTGAAGTTTTGAATCTATTTTGCGATGAGTAAGTTTCATAGTATTGCCAGTAGGCCTAATGGTTTTTTCGGGGAAAAGCTTTCACAGGTTCAAAATTAGTGCGTTCGAACCACTGAGCAAAATCGGTAATTTTCTTTCGGAAGCCAGTGATTTGCAAAATTGACCCGCACTCAAGTCCAATTACAAATTTATGGGAAAAAAAATAACTGGTACTTTAATTGGACTGTGTCATTATTTACAACTGTCATCAATCGAAACAAGCTTAAAAGGCCTTAACAACGCAGAATACTGTGCTGAGATTACATATGGTAGCCATTAAGTAGTGGCGTCAGTGTTTGTAAAGCCACTTCCAAGCCATCTCAAGTGTGTCACTGTGAGTCCATTTCTTTCCCACCTATTGCTACTGAACTCACTAATAGAAAAGCGACTCTTCTATCAGAGTCCAGCAGAAAAATGAGGGAATGCAATGCATGTATGGTGACACACTTGAGACCGCTTATATACCAATTAGTTACGCATACTCGTTTGAAAAGGAGAAGAAAAGCCATCAAGACTCACAAGATTGGTGTATTACTGCATTCGTGTATCGATGGTCTTCATCTCTTCAACCTTTAATTGAAAGATGTGACACGGGCAGGCTACTTTCAGATAATAATTTTATGAGTAATGTTTTAAAATATGTCTGATTCATATCATGCCTTTCATTTCTGATTAATGCACCCTACTGATACTGTATTGAACTTTTGGGATTAACACATTTTGTAGCCAACAAACTGTGACACATTAGCTCAATTATACTGTGCACTACTATGCACGAAATGATCGTAGCTGCTTACTTGAAACAATTTAGCTCAGCTCTAAAAGCCTGCATGTACAAAATAAATAAGCTATTCTATCGTTAATAGCTGCCAATTTACGCCTTGAAATTAAGAACATAGCTTAGTTGGTTTAAAACTCTACAGGTTTAGCTGAAACTTTCATTATTTTAGCTGATCTTTCATTTTACCGATTAACTATGAACTGTGTAGACGAAATACATATTTTAAGTTGAAACCATACTTTTAGAGTGCTATGTCATTGTCTTTCGATTTTCCAACAAGCAGCATTGTTCTAAAACATTGTGAGGTTTAATTTGAAATCTCTTCAACATTATCAACAAACTTACACAACACGCGCTATTTTCAAATTTCCTGGAGGAAACGGTCTTTCTTCGCGAATTTTCAACAGTCGTAGTACTGGTGGATGTAAACACAGTCGACTGTCTCCATCAGGCTTTCCTTCACATGCTACGTTGTCCTCACCACTTGCGTGCGATTCAAACTTGGCGGTGTTACATTGCCTCTGGAATTAGCTTGCCCATCTCTACTTAAATTAGGCGGTTTTACGTTGCCTCCTGCACTATCGACTCAAACTCTCACACAGTTCTTCTTTCAGTAGGAACCTTATTGCAGGATAGGATGGCCCATGGATATTCATCAGCACGGCCTTCACTCGGACGTGGTGTTGAATAGTCAGGGATTCCGAGTCCCCTCAGATGTACGTCTGGTGGAATTCGACACCAGGAGGTTTCTTGTGCCTTCCCAGTTTATGTTGTGCTGTGTTTCCATATAGAGCACTGCAATGCCGTTTGTTTTGACTTGATTGATTGGACTGTCAAAAATTCGTGAAGAAAGACTGTTTCTTCATGGAATTTTGAAAATTGTGCGTGTTGTGTAAGTTTGTTGATAAGCAACATTGTCTGTAAAAAAGTGGCCGTGTCAGTCTGGCTTAGCGGTAGGGCCTTGGCCTTTGATTTCAGAGCTCCTGGGTTCGATTCCCCGCTCAGGCAATAAGACATATAAGTCCAAAAGGCAACGTAAATAGGTTTTCATCCGTATTTAATTGTCTGTAATGTGACAGATAAGATTGAGTAGAACCAGCAGCCTGCATGGCACTGTTTTGGGTGAGAAAACCAGTAAAGAATTGACTGCCTCCTAACCTGTTGGCTGCTGGGCGACATTCACCGTCTAGCCGCTCAGAGCAGCCTGCCCTTGCGTCTGGGACTGATTAGGTGCAAACAGTCTGTGGAAAACTGAGGATTACATAAAGGAATGAGTTAAAGTAGGATTGCTTCCTTACACACGACACAATCGTGACGACACGAGTACCTCTTGATCTATTTAATTATGTACCGCACTAGTGCATGTAAACAAAACGCGCAACTTGCATTTGTTACATGAAACGAGGCATCATTCGCAGATGTAAGCCTGTATACGTAGTTTAACCGTTAGAATGCTGAGGACGAGTATACTCGCCAAAAACACAAGCACAGCTTGGAGTCCTAAAAACGGAGTCCAAAGTAGACACGAGATGGCCAACAATGGAGAAACTACAACAATACTAGGTTCCCTTAACAAGCCGACTCTAGAGACGGTCGTGGCCGAGTTGGTAGAGGCGTGTGCCTGAAGTTAGAGCTCCTTCAAGTTGCTAGTTAGAGTCCCGTCCAGGTTACCCCTACCTTTTTGGAGATAAAAATTAATTCAGCAGTCAAAGGGTTAACAAAGAATTTTTCCAAACGCAACTTAACCCTTAGAGTGCTGAGGACGAGTATACTCGCCAAAAACACAAGCACAGCTTGGGAGTCCTAAAAACAGAGTCCAAAGTAGGCACGAGATGGCCAATAATGGCACGAGATGGTGAAAAACAATACTAGGTTCCCTTAACAAGCCGTCTCTAGAGACGGCCGTGGCCGAGTTGGTAATGGCGTGCGCCTATCTACTTTTTTGGTGATAGAAAAATAATTCAGTAGTCAAAGGGTTAACTATTACAGCAAAATAAAAATGTTGTAGTAGTTGCCTCATTTCGTTTGATTTCTAAGAGTGGATTGACTATAGGTAAAGAACCTTATGATTAAACTCCCTGTCAAACATTAAAAAAATGTACATACAGTACTTATTTTGTTTTTGAGGGTGGTTCGTGACAGGCCACAGAAGAGGGGAATTTCTTTACGGTGATTCTCACCACTCAACAAAGCTTTTTTGGTGTATATGACACAACGTAGTGAACTTTCATTAGTCTATGCAGTTTGAAAAAATTTTTAATTCAAATGAAGGCGTAGAAGATTGATGAGGCCACGCAAAAAAATTTGTTTGGTTTACGGGCGAGGTTGCAAATTGAAGCACCAGGCAACCAGGCATTTTATTTTATTTTTTATTTTATTTAACTAGCCACATTTCTTTGACATGTACCTAGCTCAAAGCAGAAAGAATATGAAGTCGGCCTAAAAAAAATATAATGTTGTTAAATATGTTATTTATGTCATCTAATATTCAAAGTTTTTTAGTTTTTGCCAAATAACTTATTAGGTTTGAAATTAGCACCATTGGAAAGCTCGTTTCGAGGCGGTTAAAATGGTGTACTGGAATGTAAAAACAGTCAATATTTGGCGAAAATGTGATTTTTAGCGGGTGAAGCAAGTTTCAAATAAGTTTTGACCCGCGATAATTTAAAGCACCTGCACGCGCCTGTAAACCAAACAATTAACTTTGCGTGGCCTTAATTCAAATACTTAGGTCTAGTATAAGAGCTAATCATTCAAAGATTGATTCATGATTGATTCTTAACTGAGGCGTACTTTCAACGTCACTTGTATTGATGCTGAACGGCTAGAAAAATGCATGCTGATGCCGATATGCATTTTGGTCTAGCACAACTTATGAAATGGCGTAAAAACTGAAATGTTCGGTAACTTCTTAACCAGACGAGATAAAGCCATCCGTTTTGCAGCATTTTAACGCAGGATTCAATTTGCGATTTTAAAGCAGAATTTAAGTGGTAGCTTCCTAGATAGGCTCAGTTCATAGCAAAATTTTTCAGTTAATATTGTAAAAAAATTAGTTTGCGTTACTTCACTCAAATACAACAAAAGCTTGAAAATGTATTTTAAGCCTACTTACATCATTCATAGACACTGTTAAACCTGGACTAATTGTCTAGTAAGTATAAGTAAAGAATCCACACGGTGAGCTTTCCAGAGGGCAAAGAGAAACCGTGAGCAGGTTTTATCTCACGAGACTGCATGAAGACCGGCGATGTTTGAAAGCACTTAGCGATGGTGCGCATCTAACTTCTTCAGGTAATGCATTCCATGCTCTCGCAACCCAAACAGCGAAATAAAACTTTCTCACATCAGATCAATATGACGCGCTGCTTCAAAAATAGAGAATGAGGCCTTGCATACCTATCCGCTCTGACACTAAAGAGCTGCTTCCAGTCTATATCAAGGAGATCTCTCAAAAGTTTGGTAATTAACAAAGGTCAGGTCCAACTTTTGCCACCTGGTCGATAAGGTTTCCAGCCCAAGAGGAGCAAGGCATTCATCGTACTGGGTGGATCGCAAGGTCCCAACAATTTAAATGAATCTTCTTTGGACAGACTCGATAATCTTCACTTCCTTCACTAAGGACGGTGACCAGACTTGGGTACAATATTGCAACAATGGCCTGACCAAAATAGATTAAAACTGGGGGTTTTTTTTTTGCATTCTTCCTTGAAGGATGCAGCCCCCATGAAGGTTTCTTGTAGTTTTAGATCAACCCAGCTTCGTAACCCAGTGCGCATGTGCGACGCACTCCTCTGGGCGCATGCCGGCAGCCCACCGCCTCCCGACCCATGCGTCGTAAAGCCTGCTTCGTCTTCACCACCTCTACTAACGGACCAGAGAACTTTGCCGTCGACGCCTCCGTTTCCGTCGTTTCTCCACTCTCCTGCTGCCAAGCCAAACACTCGCCACATCATGTCTCACAGTGCCTTGGCAAAATTTTCCGGAGTTCACGACCGCAGCAAACAAGATCCTTTCTTCTGCACTGAAGAACGATTTCCCATGTTACGTCCGCTTCTTTTGGCCACCCTCATCCCTCCCGGCCAGTTCCCCCCTATGATCGGCTGACTCCAACAAAGATAGAGACTGCAGCTCTAAATTTTCCGCTGCTTCGCCTCCAACCACTGCCGCTTGGCTCTCGTTAATGGATTGCCCGATGCCACCCGTCTACAACTCTTCTGGAAAATCATGGAACCGCATGCCCCATCGGAAGTCTTCATCACCATTGCAAAGAGGCTACAAACTCCTAGCCCAGGCCGACCTCGCCTCTCCCAGCAACAATCGTAGCTCGTTTTCACCATGGCTTATCCCGGACTACGCCGAAGAAAGTTTTCTTCAAGCTGCCTTCGCCCGCAATTCACAATCCTCTGGGACGTCACTCGCCGTTACTGTCCGTCCGCCGCTTCATCCCCTTCTGCTACTGCTCAGCGCCCGTTGATGTTTTATCTGATGTAGTGGTCGACCGAAACCGATTTTTTTTTTCACTTTAGGCCGAAACCGAAACCCCTACCGAAACCGGAACCAAAACCTAACCTGGATAATATCAGTATTAATAATTAGACAAAAAGTAAGGATAAAATCATAAAATCATGACTGTATGATGGTTTTTAAATAGGTTAGGTCTAGACTGGGAAGCAGAGCCCGGTTTACCCATTTTCTGGCCATAGGCTGAGAAAATCCACGCACCCCCTTCCACCCCACCAAAAAAAAAAGTTTCAGAATTTAACAAAAACTGTCAATATTGTAAAAAAAAAACTTCAGGACTTTCGTGTGTATTTTTTATTTTTTTTTTTTGGTCATTAGCCTTTTTTTTCAAATTTTTAAACCATTACGTCGTGTTAAAACCATTAGCCAAAAAAGGGCTTCATTCAATAAGTAAAATCTTTGCTTGAAAACATAAATAGGAGTGCAATGAAGCCATTACAATTATGATAAAATTAGGATTGAAAGAAAATTTGTATTTATTAGCATGGCATGGCAGATGTAATGGGGTCCCCTGTATGTCAGCAGAAATCTGCAGAAATCTGCAGAAATCTGCTATTGCCAGGAGGCAGCAGTGGTTTCGGCTTCACCGAAACTGCAGCATAGAATTTAGCCGAAACCATAACCGAAACCAGTTCGTCGGTTTCGGCCAAAACCGTAATTGAACTATGACTTTATGGCCGTTCAGAACCGAAA
This sequence comes from Lithobius niger, assembly GCA_023313725.1. Taxonomy (NCBI): domain Eukaryota; kingdom Metazoa; phylum Arthropoda; class Chilopoda; order Lithobiomorpha; family Lithobiidae; genus Lithobius; species Lithobius niger. The sequence goes on along the minus strand of JAHWFP010094985.1, from coordinate 16,030 downwards.
CCCAAACCAAAAATGTGCTGGTTTCGGTGCCGAAACTGAAACCGAAACCAAAATTCGGTCGATCCCTAATCTGATGCCTTTCGTCTGCCACGCTACGCAAACTGCTGGCCGCTATGCACGTGCCTTCACCACCACTTCCAGCATCTCTAACAAACACAAATCCCAGATTTGATTTAATCTGTTGTTGCGTTTGTTTTCTTTTCATCGCATTTCGCCGACAAGTTTCTCCTCAGCACCGTCAATGTCAACAGCCTCCTCGAAGATCGTCTTCACCATGACAATATCATGAACTACAACACTCTTCACCCTGGACGACTTCTCCCTCTCTCTTCACCCGCAGCATCTTCACCACTTCAATACTGCATCAAACGAAGGTTGTTTTTCCACATAGCCTGAACTCCGACCACACTGAAGAATTGTTGCCAAAATGTTCCCCCCAACCTCAACTTCCTGCCACTCTGCCCCAACAGCCTTCACCCGGCTCTCGTTGTTGGATTACCTTCCGCCATTTGTCTTCCTTGCTGCTGACCTGTCGACTGGCTGTCTGCCGCTGCGTGCGTGTCTTTACCCCGGCACTAACAACGCATGTCTCGGTTTAGGCCTACTCTGTCGTTGTGTGCTCCCTTCGCTGACCTGTTTTGCTTCGCCTCCACTCATTCGCACGGCCCACGCTTATTCAAGTCAATGTCAACCACTCATGGCGACTGAGTTCTGCCTCTTCCCCAGTACAGCCACCTTTACACCAATTCTAACAACATCCAACGAGAACTATCTTCTCCAAACAACTGCAGCATAAGACTCTCTGACCTGGACGACACCGCCCGTCAAACACTTCGCCCCACCAGCTACCACCTTGCTTCCCACGGTGGAACAATCTAACACCGTTCGTCAGCCACGTCAACGGTCAATCGACTTACCGCCGCCGCTGCGTATGTGTCTTCACAGCCACCTCTCGCATCATTCACAACACAAGCTCCAGATTTGGATTCTTCTGTGTTGCGTTGATTTAATTTCTACTCACCGCTAACGGCATGTAATTTCCGTGATAATACCAGGCATGATTTTGCGGTAAGTTTTATTGCGATGAAGGTGCAATTTTGCGGGATTTTGGTGCAATTTTGCGGTGATGGACTTGGTGGCTGAATTCAATAATGAGTACACAATACAGCCTAATTTTCTAACATATACGCACCACGTACATGGCTGGTGAATGGTGATGATCGACTGCGCACTTATGGCTGCCTAGTGCCCACAGCATTGTTTGATGCGGATTTATCTGAGTAATGCTTCAGTGAGAACTGCTCCAGAATTTTGTTCTAGTTAGGTAGTTGTCAAATATATTGGCATGAAAAATAAGGCCATTTTTGCGGTAAATTTTGCGCTGTTTTTGGAAATTTATGGCATTTTGCGATATTTACTGAATTTTGCGACAATTAATGTGGTGTTTTTGCTTCAGTTAGTGACTGTTTACCTACCACATCAAGAATAACTTTCATAACTCATTTAGAGAAAATGTTGCGAAATTTGCGATTTGCAAAATCGCAGAAATTACATGTCCTTACTCACCGCTTTTCTCAACACGTTCAAGCATCCTCACTGTCAACAGTACAACTTCATTCCGGACCTGAAACGACACCACTTTGCAGATTAAGCCTAATCTGTCATTGTGTATGTCTCTGCCTTACAACTCTGCTTCGCTTCGCCTTCGCTACCCCGCACGGGCTTCAGCCACTCCACGGCCTAACCCCGATCAATCACGTCTCTGCCGAACATGGCATTCTCCCCCAGACGCACCTGGAAACCCAACATTGTTTTCTTTTCCCACATGGAGCAGGCTTTCCATTTTTCTTTCCACCAAACTGTTCTTTACTATTTTGCCAGCAAGATATCTTTGCCAGTTATCACCATACATCCCATGTTGCCAAGCCTCAAAACAAGCCAAACCAACATTGTCAGCCTTAAACCCTCCCAAGGCGTTTCAATGGTCACTACAATGACCACAACTAAGAATTCTTCAATCCTAAAGAAATCAGAAGATCCCCAACCAGCCCACCATTCAAGTGACAACGCTTCTTCCGTCTCGAACCAGACTCAGATGTCCGCAACCCTAACCCCTCGCACCGTCAACCAACCCTCCAAGCCACCTAGAACCCAAAATCCTCATCACGCTCAACTCATCACTTCGTCAATTTAAAAAAAAAAAAAGAAAGAAGAAAACCAAACAAAGACTTTCTTCCAATCACCCTGTTCACAAACTGAATCACTTCAAGCACACCACCTCTCAACACAACTCAAGAACCACCAGCGCTCAAGGTCTGAATCACAACCCTTCCCAGCAGGCCCTTCGGGACCAAAGGCGGGAAAAATGTTGCAAAACAAGACTTTGATCTCCCCGCAAGCAACGTTTTGCGACAGTACCACAATGGCAAGAACAAGAAGTGGAAAATCTCAGTCGCCGTCTTCCCGGACACAAGCTGCAACTTTGACAGGCAGCCTTTCACAAGTAAACCTTGAAGAACTGGAAAAATGCAAATGTGCTGGAATCATTTCAGGAAGGAAAAAGACTGATCCCCATCCAGCCTGCGCCTGCCACCGTTCATGCAACTACTACCGTCGACCGTGTTCCATATGCAAATCAATCTCCCCAAAACACTTGGGGTGCCATCCTTAAAGGGCAATCGCATCCATTTTGACATGCACGAGTTACTTTTGGACCACTTACCCAATAACTAAACACAAGAATTGCGGTAAAAATATGTTACGTACGTCCGATACAATTTAATTACTACATCACCAAAACACGATACGGACGGAAACCGCAATTGTTTTGCTGAAACGCGCAGAAATTAATGTCGACAGATGGTACTTATCAATTTCGACTCGCAGCCGACTGAGCTCTAAGTAGCTCAAGCGTACGGAATTTTCAATTAAAATTGTTGTATCAGACGTACGTAACGTATTCTTACTGCAATTCTTGTGTTTAGTTATTGTGTAAGTGATCCAAAATGGATGTAATTCCCCTTTAAAATGCGACGCAAAAGCGATTCCTGGAAGATTCAGTTGCAAGAAAAAGAAGGCGTAAAAATTTTCAAAAACTTGCCGTCAACACTAGGAAATTCCACCCGTTTATGAGACATTGTTTCTTCTCCCTTCAGTTCATCAACACCATGCTCATCCAACCTTTTTCCCTCGAAATCATCCCTGAATCTCTCACCCATCAAAAGAACAATGGAACGAACTTTCTACAATCTCTGAAGTATCCGAAACTAACATTAACAAAGACTTGCATAAAACAGTGTGCACAATCTACAACCAAACATCTGCAAGCTGTGCAGCCAACGATGACCTTACTTCTAAGGTTCAAGAACAATACAGCACAATCACCTATCTAAATCAGAAAGCTGACGTCACGATCCCAAATAAACCAACTGCAATACCAATCTCATCCCCAAACACTTGGCGTTTACATCATCAAACACTGTCTGCATCACGCAGACCACACTACAAAAGATCACCAAAGTAGCCACGGAACAAACTGACCCCCTCGTCAAAACAAATGGGCCCTCGTTATTTTTCAGCGGAAGTACAAACGTCTCCAACTCCGAACATTCCACTTGATCCAGCCCCGGATTCATCTGCATCCATCGCCAAAAATCCATTACTAGTCATTGACACCCAAATAAAAGATTGGCTGTCAGCAGCAATGAACCTACCAAAAGAAAAATTGTTAACACAGTCATTATGACAGTTCGACGGCAACGAATACTTCATTCCAGCCACTCCCACTATGAAGCAATGTTCAAACTCAATCACCAGATCTCTACCTTGCGTATAGTGTAACACCATTCACCTTTAACTACTCCACAAAGCCGTAATTTAACACTCTTTTATTGGATAAAAAAGATTAAAAAAAAAAAGACCTGGGCAGGGGACATTGTGGATCTCGTAAAAGACACAAAAACAATGGAAGAGAAGAAAATTAAAGAAAAATCTTAATTTCCCAAACCCTCAACCTCAAGTCTCAAAAGAACATCTAACTCTAAAAAAAAAGTGAAGAGAAGAAGGAAAACCACAGAAATTCCACAATGTCCCCCTCCCGCAAACGTCACAATTGCGTCAAACCCTTGACAGTAAAAACTTTCATGTGCTCCATCATCACCACCACCATTTCTATTGAAGATGATAATGATGGAAACAGCCTTCAATCAACCTGCAAACTTCAATCAACTCATTCAATCACCACAATCAACCTTGAATAAGAACAATCAACTTTCCTCATTGGTTTCCAGTCGGCCACGAAGCACACCAACCGAACATCAAGACATCAGCCAAACAGGTATTCAAACCTTCGTACTTTCACCAAAACCATCATCATAAACTTTGCGCCTAAACAAGGATGAGTTTTCCCAAAACTTTCAGTCGGAAATATCACAGAGTCCATGACTCTGAGGGAACCAGCTTGCAACCCCACGGTACCCGTCATGGTGACACCCTACCAGGTCTACTGTGAATGCAAAAAAACACAGGTAATCTATGTTTCCGAAGGGCCACTGGAAACAGTATTTTGCTGGCCCTCGTGCCTGGCCAGCTGAAAGTTGTTTCTATTGCCTGGAGGAAACGTACATTACCTGTACTCGCCCTACCTTCCCTCTTGAGTCACCGCCATGGCAGATGGGGAAGGAAAAAAGATGGCACCCATCGTGAGTTGGTCCATTTTATAAGAGGAGTGCGTCACACATGCGCACTGGGTGGATCTAAAGCGACAAGAAACTTCCAGGGGAGAAGCATCCTTCGAGAAAGAATGCAAAAAAACACAGGTAACGTATGTTTTCTCCAGGCAATAGAAACAATTTGCAGCCGGCCAGGCAGGAGGGCCGGCAAAATACTGTTTTTCAAGAGACAAAGCGCCCGGTTAGCCTTAACAGCGATATCCGCACATTGGTTTACTTTTTTTCCATTTGCTGCTTCAACCACTCCCAAGTCCTTTTCGGTCATAACTTCTGTTAATTTCATGCCATCAATTTCGTAAGGAAAGACAGGGTTTCCAGGCACCACCCAATTCGTAGAATATAGCATATCACAATGTTGAGTGGCATTTTGACTTAAACCGTCGTCCAACTTGCAATCCTTTCCAGATCCTTCTTAAGTGCTTCGCACTCTTCCCTGGCACATATTTTCTAGGATAGTTTAGTGTAGTCGGCAAAAGTCCGAACGGACAACTATTAAACTTTTAAATTTACTAAGGTCTATTAAACTTTTTCTGTAAAAAATGGCAGCATATCAAACATAGTTACATATTACATTATAGTATCAGAGATCCATTGTATATTTAGTTGGTATCTCTAAAGGCCAAAATACACGGATGAGGATTCGATCGACTAAAAAATTATATCCTGTCCATATTTCAGTTATCAAACCTTGCTATTTATTACATTTAAAACAGAAATTGGGTTCTCACACGGCTTTGGAAACCTTGAAAGTGCTTGGATTTAGGGCTGAAATTTGCAAGGCTTGGAAAGCTTGGAATTTTGTGCAAATTTCGTTATTTTCCTTGAAAGCTTTTGATTTTACTCGGAAGAACTGGGGTATATTGAATAGATTTTTTCTCTCTTACGTGTTTGCTTACTGGCAAGCAACACGTAACAGCTTGTAGTTATCTGTGGCTAACAGCCCATGTTGCTCTTTAATTCACAGCTCGTATTTGCTGATAAGGCCTTGAATTTAGTGTCTTAAAGAGTCCTTGAACTTCTTGAATTGTATTTCCCGATTGCTGTGTGAACTCTACTGAACTATATACGACTTTGTTTCTCTTGTGTTTGTGTGGGATGTTGTGCATGTTTTGGATGACTCCATCTTAGTGCACCTCATTGGTTCTGGAGCTTACTGCTGACTTTTTCCTTACATACTGATACATTAGACCTAGCCTATTCCTTTTTTAAATTTCCTAATCTATCAAGTTTACGTGCACACCCTCACACAAACATTTGTTGATCACACCTTGTCGATAGCAAATGGATCCTGGAAGGACGAGGATGAATTAGCTTCGTTATTGAAAATCCTAACGATTTTTATTTTATACCTTTGTGTTCTATTTTCTATTGCAGATATTAATTAGTGATGAAAATAAATTCCTTATAGCAGAAGAACCTGTGGTTCATATTACTGAAGGTACGTTAGGTGGATGCAGGTTTATATGCAGGTTTTTTTCTTTTTTCATTTTCCCGGGGGGCGGGGGGCCCCGCCTATTTCGGGTATGTAACTTGTAACTATATGACAGCAAGACATTGTCAAATTTTCATTGCATTGCATTGTACAATCACAAAACAAGTAGCGTAATAAAGGTTTGAAGAACATGCATGAATATTAAAATAATTATTGATTAATAGTGGAACATCAAGTTGTTTTAAGTTAATTTATTTTCTTTCAAGCACTGTATGAAATAATGTTTCCCAAGCTGTGAAAATCTAAAAGGTGGTCAATCAGAGGTGGTGCCATCTTTCCAGGACAACCAAGATTAGTATGAACCCTGCATTACGGTAGGTAAGGCCGGAACTAGCTGACAAACACCCCTGGACAGCTACCTTGTCATGCAGCGAAGCCCACTGAACTTTTTTGTAGTGGTGGTAATACACTGTGATATTAGTGCTCACCAAATGTTGATTAATCTTTTGAGGTGGCACAAGGAAATCTTTATTTTTTTTTGGGGGGGGGGGGGGTATGGGGCGCGGGGGGAAGCGAGGGTATGTTATAGTTTCTGTGGTTACTCTAGTTTTGTGCTGTCATAACCATTTTGAAATCAAACACTTTCTTATGGCACATGCCATTTTATTTAAAAATAAATTGTTAGAAATTTCGAAAGTACAATTCCCAATATAGTAATACTATTCCCGACGTCACAAATGCAATTGCCAATAACGAAGGTTGCATGTATATGCGATATAGGGAATTCACGTGCATTTTTGACATCCAGAATAGTATTACCGATGTTGAAAACTTAGGTTTTGATGCCGGAAATTCTAATTCCAATATCAGAAATTCTATTTCATTTTCTGATGTAGTAAACTGATTTACAGTTATCACTTGTGTTTCCAATATCGGAAATTAAAACCTACTCCCGGTATCCAGAATTCAGTTTTAGATATCACAAATTCAAATTTCCCATATCTGATATTCTAGCCAATTCACAATATCCAGAATTCTTTTTCGGATGTTGGGAAGTGGCTTCAATTAGCGTATATCTTAGTCGGCAGAGCGCACTGATGCAAGGCCAGCTGTGATAGAAATTGTGTTCCTATCTCAGGTCGCTTTTCGCTGGCGTGGTGGCTAACTGAACGATGGCACGGCTATTTCGGCAACAGCTGAAGGGCGCGAGATCTGCCATCAATGAGAAGCTGCTTCAATCTGTCCGACTTACACTTATGACCAAGTTTGTGAAAAGCCTGAAAAACATGAGGGTGAAATCATGTGAAGCTTACAATAATTGCGACAAAGAAAACAACTGTATACTTCCTTCTGAATACATTTTGGACTTTAAAAAAAAACACCTAATTTTTTCAGAGCATAAAAATAATAGCTCAACACTAAGCAAGCAATCGTGTAAATCTGAAGAAAACAGAAAAGCAAATTATCCCAAGCAGGGACACCTTGCTAAAGATTAAAGATTTTTTTAGGCAGATGTACATTTTTTTCAGCTTTTATACACGGCCTTGAATTCCTTGAAAAGTTTTAAATTTGAAAACCGAAAATTCAAATCCCACTTTTTCACTGGCCATGCAATTTTTTTTTACAATTGAAACATTTTTTAAAAACTATTTTTTACCTATATGCAAGCTTTTAAATTGTTTTATCTTGTTTTAGTTTTTACCATGCCACCTTCGCATTCTCTTTTTATCAAATATTTTTACAAGCATCTTAAATGCTGCCCCTCTTTAGGCTAGCAGTCAGTGATCCCCGCGATCCTTGCCAGACCTGTTGCTTCAGCAACAAACATTATTATTATTATTATTATTCAAGGCTTGAAATAACTTGCAAAATTAAATTTTTGAAATGAAACCTTGAAATGGCTTTAAATTTTACTAGTGTACGTTGTTTGGAATGCAGATTAGTACTGTAATTTTGGTTGTTTGGAATGCAGGTTAATACTGTAATTGTGAAATTAATTTAGATATAAAAATTAAATAACTAAGAATAGCAATGCAAACAATTTGTGCCAGTGCAGGTGATCGATGTTCCCCTGGCTGTTATTGCTGGATCCTTCTTTGTCTGTTGGTAGGGAGAAGACATAATAATAAATGGTGCCAAAACATTGAAATTTAGAGGTGCTTAGCGCCTTGAAACTGGTTTTAAGTTGGCCTTGAATAGTCTCAAAAAGGGGCCTTGGAAATGTTTTTGTTTGTTGTGTATGAACTCTGATTTTTTTTATGCATTTGTAAAACAAAATTTGATTAACATTTCGTTTATGAAAAATGTTGTAATAGCTTCCTCCTTCACCATGAAAACTGAGTAACAGTTTCAGTTGCTATAGTGCAAAACTATCATCTTCTTAAGCCTTAACCATTTAAGGACTGCGTGCACGCTAAGAACTTATAACTGACTTGTAGAAAAAAAATCGCAGCTTCTCACCCAGTTGAGGTAAGGGAATGAAACCTGTGTCATTTTTATCCTTAATGATCTGGCTTTCATATCCCAGTTTAAATTTTACTGTAATTGGCTGGAAGTTTTCGATACGACTTGTAGAAGAGCTGTGAACAATGATTATACAGCGGGCGCATTCGGGCGCACCCGTCCTTAAAGGGTTAAGAAGAAAAGCGACGTTGGGACACTTGCAAACATCCAGTTTCTGATACTTGTCGAAAATTCGCAATTTCAATACGTTTCTTGTGCCATTTTGAAATTTGGGTGTTATTTCTTTCAACAATATCCTCATTTAATTTATTTTATTTTATTTTTATTTCTTATAATATTGCCAAAACATATTAACCTGATAATTTTGCATTACGTTCCTCGAATGTGATGTTCCCCTGGAGGTTTCTTCCGGTGCTCAGACGCCTGCTTGCATATCGCGCAGCGCAGTCCTCCCTTATAAAAGCGAGAGCGTAGACGCTTTCGGCATTCTTTTTTCTCCAGAGGTTTCTCCACGCCACCTCGCTCCATGAAGTTACCCCTTTCGTACGGATTTTGGATTTATCCCGAAGATGGCCGCCGCCTCCGAAGCTTCCGCCTCGTCGGCTGCTGTCCCTCGTGCTCTTACTCCCGCCGGCCTTGGCCACCGCTGGGTCTCCGCCATCGATCTCGCAACCGTCGGCCCGATTCCCCAAACGACGTTCACCGAAGCTCCATTCGTACGTGACAACGTCCTATCCGACTCTCCTCTCCAAGCTAGGCAACGCTCCCCGCCTGTTGCCCCCTTGGATCTTTCAACCTTGCAATCCGACTTGCAACTTGCACGAAACACTTAGCGTGAAGCCAAAAGGAATCTCCGCCGTGCTACGGTGGCTTCCCACTCTCCAGCCCACAACTCTCCCTTGGATTTGTCGCTGCTTCCTCCCGGATAAACTTCAGCATCACCCGCAGTGTAGTTCAGCACATCGTTCAAGACACCGTCCGAAAAATGCAAGACACCCCGATGCCTCCACCATCATGCACGTCGTCCGCCCGTCGCGCCCGCACTCAAGACTGGGTCGCCTCGTCTTCCAGCAACGAAGGACACAAACGTAGTGCTTCTTCCCCTCCTGGTGCTTTCAAAAAACATAAGGCCGCCTCTCCTCCAAGACATGAAGGACTTTCACTACCGGCCCTTCCGGCACCGCAAGCGCTCCCTTCGCCTGCTCCACTTTTGGCCGGCAGAAGGATCCATTTCCCGGATGACTCGGCCGATGACCCGACACTACCGCTCGCAGCACTATTGAAAACCGTCGAAGAGACGGTTCCAGACTGTTTCTTATACAAGCCTGCCCAGTGTGCTGACGCCCCCGTCATTAATCGAGAACTCAAAACCGGATTTGGCTTCGCCCTCCGGGACAAGGACTCCAAGCCACGTGATCTTCTTGGCCAATCAACAACATTACTTAGTGCCTTTTCAGGAATGAAGGCTCCCTTCTCGGCAAAGGTGACCCCCTCATCCTCGACAAGGAGCCACCAGCCCCACGCCCCAGCCGTGAGAACAGCTTCTTTCGCCAGCTTGGAGATGGCTCGACCAACCCACACAACTTTGACACTTACTCCTAATGCAAATTCCTCTGCGGTGAGGTCAAATGGATTTCGGCACTGCTCTCTCCATTCCGAAGAAAGCTGACGTTCCGAATTTCGTCCTTTTCGAAAACGACAAGTGCCTTCGGCTGAGCCTCCGTGCTGCCGCAAGCCGATGTCCTTAACACGGCAGTCAATGCCTTACGTGAAAATCTTTCCACGGACGCAAGCCCAGAAGAAATAGGAAACCTTTCATTCCTCATTTCGCAGCTCTTTCAGAAAGCAAGCTTTGCAACCTATCGCTCTCTGAATTGGGCGACCAGGGCCCTATTTAACAACACCCTCCTCCTTCGGGAAATTGCCCTTTCGTCCACCAACAACTTAAACGACTCCACCCGGCATCGACTCCGTAACCAACCCATCCACGAGTCGGACACCCTATTCTGTCGCCTCATCCTGTCTCTTGCCCCACATTTGGACATTTCTAGGAAGCCTAAATCCAAAAATAAAACCCATCATCCAACCGCCCCTTTCAGAAGAACAGGCAATCCAACCCCCGCCCCTCGCCAGACGGATGGAACAAAGCTACGGCCACAACGCCATCAATCCATTCGAAATATCCCTCCTTTCAGCCAAGAAACCAACAGCCCTTTCGGTCCGATCCCCCTCGCTCGCGCTTCGACCAACGCAACCAGCAGAAGCGAGCCGTAACTCGTCACCAGGGGGCAGGAGCTCCTTTCGTAGAAACCAACAATGACGCCTCCCGCCTTTCCAGTCTTCCAGTCGGCGCAAGGCTCCGCCTTTTCTTCCCGGCCTGGCAGAAACTAACTCACAACTTGGAAATTCTATCAATCATAAAACACGGCTTTCGGCCGACTCTCCTAAACCCACCGCGCTAACACCCTCCCTTCCGTGGAAGTTCTCGTCACAAAATCCTTTTTGTTCGAAGTCTCGGAACTCTTACGGAAAGCCGCAATCAAGATATGCCACTTCAAAATGGAAACTCTCGAGTCCATCCGCCTCTCGTTCAAACAACACGACTGGACAGTTTCTATCGACCTGGAAAACGCCTATCTCCACGTCCCTCTCTATCTGTCGATCACCCACATTTCTCGCTTCATCTACGACCGAAAGGTCTACGAATTCCGCTGTCTTCCTTTCGGACTAAATGCGGCTCCAAGGACTTTTACAATGATCTTAAAACCAGTACTGGCAAACCTTCAACAACAAATCCAGGCCAGCACCTACCTAGACGACTGGGCTGTCAACAATCAAAACCTCCACACTCTGGAACTCAACAGAGACAAGAACATCTCCCTATTAAACCACCTGGGTTTCGGTGTGAACTATGCAAAGTCACGCCTTACTCCAGCTCAAACTTTTACGTCCCTCCGGAGCTTCATTCGACCTACGTACAGCAAGAATATCTCCGTCACCGGACCAAATCGAGGACCTCCTTCAACACATCCGCCTCTTTCGACAACAGACAAGCTTTTCCACCCGGGAATTGAACTCCATCATCGAGAAAATGGACGCAATGGCGAACCTTGTCCCTTATGGCCGATGGATGGTCAGGCCTCTTCATCACCACCGAATAGACAACTGGTCCATCAACCAAAACCAACCCGATAAACTGAACCCATTCAACAACGATTTCCCCTTCGAAACCCTTCTAAGGTGGTCCGACGTCACGAACCTGACAAAGTCACTACCACTCCAAGAACCTCCACCCGATCTCCTCATCTTCACAGATGCTTCAAAAAATGGCTGGGGCTCACACCTAGGCATCCAAGAAATTTCCGGCCTTTGGCCGACTCCATGCGAAGACCACATCAACATCCTCGAGCTTCGAGCAATCCTGCTTGCCCTTCAACACGTTCTCCCACAGATCCAAAACAAGGTAGTCCAGGTCCAAGCCTACAACACGACAGCCCTGGCTTACATCAAAAAGGAAGGTGGAACGAAATCAAGATCACTACACAATCTAACTTCAGAAATCTTTAATCTGTGCATCCTGAACAACACCACCCTGCTGCCACTACGCATCCCAGGCAACAGAAATGTGATTGCCGACCCTCTCTCACGCCAGAAACCATCAACTGGCGAATGGTGCCTCAAGAAATCCATTTGCGAATCTCTCTTCAACATCTGGGGCACACCATTGCTGGACCTATTTGCCACAAAGCACAATGCCAGACTTCCCCACTACATCAGCCCGATCCCAGACGAAGCAGCAGTTGCAGTAGACGCCCTGACGTTCCCATGGCACAACATGTTTGCTTAACTCTTCCCTCCATTCAAACTACTTCCACAAGTTCTTCGGAAAATAGAAGAAAGCTAGAGCCTGTTCCTCCTAATAGCCCCTCTCTGGTCATCAGCAGCATAGTTTCCACTCCTTCTAGACCTAGAAGTCGACACGCCAAGATGTCTACCCCTTCTACCATATCTTCTATCACACCAGAAAGGATCAAAACTACACCCAAACCTTGCAAACCTCGACTTACACGGGTGGCTTCTATCTTCAAACTCCTCAAAAAGGCTGGAATTCATCAAAAAGAAGCGGAACGCGTCGCCTCAAAGGCAACCAGAGACTACCAACCGCATATACGACAGTCACTGGTCCAAATGGATTTGTTGGTGTATCACGAAACATACAAATCCAATCGACCCCCCCCCTTTACCCGACCGCCTGAAATTCTTCAGACTTGTTCAACATCGACAAACTGAAAGGGTCTACAATCCTCGTCTACCGCTCCGCCCTTAACTCGGTCTTCAGGCCAGCACGTTCGTTCGTGACGAACGTTCACAACGAAGTAAGCGGTGATGTGGCAGCCTGATGAAGACAATCGTTCCGAGCCTCTCCAACTCCAGAAAACCTGACTGTCGAAAATTTGCAAGGATATTGGAACGGTAAATATCCTTTATTTTGAAATCGAAGCATACAAAACGTAAACATGGTGCAAATGCCTTATCAGTGCCAAGTAACAGTCGATCATACCATTGTAGACATCCGATTGTTTAAAAAATTGATTGTTATGATGAAAAGGCTCCCTCACTAGCGGACACATGTCTGTTAACTGTAAGCAACTAAAAGCATATTTTGGCATGTTGAGGATAAATCCCAATGCGACAAATCTTTCAAATTGTGGTAAATGTAAAGGGAAGGTGCAGGGATAAAAAAAAAAAAAAGTTAAAGGCTGAGTGTCCACCATTAATAGAGAGAAAGATGTGTCAATAACGTTTTTATGTTACGGACTAGTAATGCTGGCCCCATGTTAAATCCCATAGACTCATTGCTCATGGCTAGCGCAAAATTGAGAAGGCCTACATAGCTGAACTTTTTCACAAGGATGCATGGTGATCTGAGCATGGTCCTTTTGTTGGTTTGGGGGTTGTAGGGGTTAAGACAAATGCGTGGGAGGGTTTTGAAATTCGCCACCAAATTTCATTAAATTTCATTAAATTTTGTTTCTTTTCCAAGTTGCAACCAAAGATTTCAAGCAAGAATGGCTTGAACAATCAACACTGGTCCTTAGATTTATTGTAAAAGCTTGGATGAAATAAACACTGAACTGTAACGAAGAACAAAATGTTGCCGTGGATTGCGTAAGAATAAAAGGATGCACGTTAGATGATGGTTACGCAACAATACGAACATCCACGAGCTAAAGGGTTTTTGTTAATAACCTAAAAATAAAATGCTCCGTGTTCTGCTGTTTTAGTTAACAGCGACCTTCAGGGGTTTCTGCATGACTAAATGTGAACAAACTCTTCAAAAATTAAGAGGAAACGGCTAATTGGCAATGGTAAATTTGAAATTTATGTGAAAATTTACAGAAATAAATTCCTCTAGAAAAAAGGTACAGATGAAGATAAGACAGTGTAACCTTATGTACGTACACAATCCTGCGCAAGTTGTGCTATCCACCCAAAGCCAAAACTTATAAAAACCCGCCAAGTTTCCAAAAACGATCGGCCTTTGAAGGTAGTGATATCATTCAACCAGGGAAAGCCCGCCAAGGTCAATCCTATCAGCCAAGTTAATTGCACCAAATAATACTTTGGACGTTAAATGAAAACTTGAAGATTGCTACAGCAATTCATTTAACTTTTGAACTATTAGTCAATGTGATTAACTTGGCTAATAGGATTTACCTTGGCGGCCTTTCCCTGGTTGAGTGATATCACCACCTTCAAAGGCTGATCATTTTTGTATACTTGGCGGGTTTTTATACCATTTTTTTTTTTTAATTAAATTATTTTTCATTGAGGAGCAGTTGTGCAGGTTGGGGTGCCATTTGGGCCCATAGACTGCATAAAACAAAGTTTGTGCATGAAGAATTATAATTTTGTTTAAAAGCAGATTGTTGTAATTTACATTGCATACACTAAACAAACTATTGTGACACCGGCTAGTTTGCTGTCTCGTATTTTGACTTTTTTATTGCAAAAACCGGTAAATGGCGTTGACAGTGATAATATTCAGACATAATAAATTATATGAATACACTAATATCACCTCCAAGAATGTTTCTACAACAGTCCACTTAAATTTTCGAGGAAGATAACACCGTTCCTCTTCTTCAGAAGACCACACTACAGCAGAGAAAGTTCGTTCGATGTGCGCTTACTCCATGTTGCACTTTAAATCTTCGCGCACGTGCTGCCGACCACTGATCTCTAAGTTCTTCAATAGAGGGCCGATCGACGACTGCAGTCAAATTCCACTTCGTGTCTAGTTAGGCAATTAGAGGCAATGGGACAAGTTCTTCAATTAGGTCGTGGGAAGGGCCAATAAGGTTCATGAGAGGCACTCGTCGACGAGAAAATCTTTTAATTGCGAGGGATTCGAGTGCCCGGAGGTGTGCTCCTTGTTTGGTGTTGGAGCACTGACGCCTGGTCCCAAGCAATACTGTGGTTTGTCTTATGATGATGTTGGGCAATCCCATTCAATTTTTCCCCTCGTCGGGTGTCTCCCATGTGCTCCTTGAGTCGTTCCAGATTGCAGTGGGGAGTTGGACTTTCCCGTTCATTCTAAAAACTATGCTGCATGCACAGTTCTAGTGGTTGAAGCTGTCCTGCAACTCCCATATTTATCTTTCGAACCGTAGTGGGTGGGGGTTGGGGGTTGGGACTTTGGCTCTCTACTGCATAAACTATGGCCCACGCTGGGCATGCTTACCCAGTTGGCCTTGACTACCGCATTCTTATTAACTAGATGTACGCTAGATGGTGCCGATGTCAGAGATAGAATTCTGGATGTTGCGAATTGGCTAGAATTTCCGATGTCGGAAATTCGAATTGACTGCATCAAAAATTCCAATTTGCCATAGCGGTAAATTTAAACTTCAGTTATCGAAAATATAATTCCCAATAACAGAATTAAATTTGAATTTCCAATATCGGAAATGCCTGCTTATTGCTGATATCAGAAATTTTAATATCCGATATCTGGAATTACATTGAAATTTAATTTTTGATATCAATAATTCTATTTTTGATATCGGGAATTACAATTTCTGATATCGAAAAAAATTATTCCGGTATGGGAAATTGTGTTTGTGTTATCAGAAATAGAAATTTTGATATCGAATTTTAATTCCTATATCAAAAATAATGTTTCCGATATTGCTAGTACTTACTTTTAAACCCTTTACGTCCCATACATAACTCTGTCAATCATGGGATTTGAGCCGGCATTCAGTTTGTTTGGAGATAATGACACTAACCACAGGGCTGCTCTTGCCTGCTACACTCGGGGTCTGGGGACCTCGCACATAGCTTGGGCCGCACATTTGTGTGAGCCATAGCCATACGGCAACACAGCAGTTAAATTTAAAAA
>JAHWFP010094984.1:0-32651 GCA_023313725.1 Lithobius niger | reverse complement strand
TCTTATTTAAAAGATTGCATAATTACTTTAACTCAATTTTTCGTTCTTAATTTTTAAAGGACTTACCGACTCTTATTTTCTAATATTCTGTGCTTAATTAGCTTTGCAACATTTCATGCAATTGCGAGATTGTAAGAAACCCTTCTCCACGAGAGAAAAATGAGAAAATGAACGGTTGCAACATTTTGCAACATTACCTCAAAAGTATGTAAATATTGCAAGAACGTCCTTTGTGTGGTTCTCCCTCAAATTTATCATTCAGGTTTTTGCTACATTCACTCACACCTACGGAAATACTATAAAGACTATTTATGCGTGAGATGCAGGAAAATATTGGGAGGGTACGGCCTTTAAGTACATTCATTTGTTCATATTTATGCTGGCATCTGGATATTTAAAGTAAAAGGGCTGTTCTGTGTTGCCCTTCCTGTGGCACACGGCGTTTTTACATTCAGGCAAGTCTAACTAAGTGGTTCAAATACTATGGAACCTGAGGGTGCACAGAAATAGAAAAAATAGTAATCATAGGTCGTTCTACTGTGAACAGTAATTGCCTTTATACAGAATTTCAAAAAATACATTTTAATTATTTCTTACTGGTAGAAACAAAAAAATTTCCTACAAACGACTACTTTTTAGCTATGGAAAGAGCTTGTTTTCAAGCCGACTGTATTCATTTCTACTCAGAGAATCTTTGTCTTAGGTTGTCATATGATTTGTTTACATCAAACGTAACTGTTTCCACTATAACAGCCATCCCACAGCTTTTCCATGGCCTTATATTATCAAAGACGAAATATTGGGGGAGGGTGAAGGCATGAATTTGTGATTGGTACCATTCGGTTGGGTGAATTTCTTTACGCCTCCTGGTATTTTTTACGGCTGAGGCCCTTTTTGATCAAAACTTTAATCCAGTTGATAGACTAGTCAAAATGCTTGCCCGCTGCACTTAAACCTAACTAAATCTTCTAAAATTTTCGTGATCGTATGTTCTGCATTTGTCCTAGACTGACGAAGATAAAATGCCCTCAACTTTTGCCAAATCGCCTTCATCGTTTAATAAAGAAAATTGAAAATAAGCCAAAAGCGAAAATCATACACTAGAAATAACGTAGTTCAGTAAGCCACCTTTATGCACTTACATTTCGTCGGAGTGGCATGACCCGGATTCGAACCAGCTATCCAGTTTGTCCCCAGATCACGAATGAAGCTCTGGTCACGGTTGTGACCTTAATAACGGGTTCAGTGAGTTATCTTTATGCCAGTGGAGGATGTGGCCATAGCAATTAAGGCGCTATGCAAGTGATCTGGAGGAGAACTGGGTTGCTGGTTCGAATCCCGGTCATGCCACTCCGACGAAACGTTAGTGCATAAAGGTGGCTTACTGAACTACGTTATTTCTAGTGTACGATTTTCGCTGTTGGCTTATTTTCAATTTTCCTTAATATTATCTCCAGCGATTTATGTCTATTTATTTATTCATCGTTTATGGCATCTCTTACCAACGAGGGAACTGTACTTACTCTATAAAATGAATGGGTTATTTCTATAATAACCGAAATTGTGAATTTATCGTAATCTTTTGGCCTTGTTTTAATTTTAACGGAGGTTGGACTCCTCTTGCCGGCCCATGACCAGCAAGGTGAAAAGAACAGCAGTTATAGTTCCAAATTCTTGATTTGTAAGTCTGCATTTCTTGAAATGCCTGTTAATCCTGCCGTTAATTCGCAGTGTCACTCCTAGAGCTGGCAAGGTTCTGCTGACGAAGCTTACAGTAAATACTGACGACTCTCTGGTTTTAGTATGACGTCAAAGATTTTTGTGACTTGCAGTTTAAAAGACATTGTGATTGTTGGAGATAAAGATGCCATTTTTAAAAATACCGCGTTGCCTGCTGTCAGGCGTAACAGTGGCAAATGCGTGCATATTTTCCAAATTGGAACTGGTTGTTTAATAATTCCGATTAAAGTATCACGGTAACTTTAAAAATTATTACGACTCCCTTTTTACAATAAAAGTGAATAGTTTTGTGAGGGATTTCATTCTGAAACAATAATATTTAACGGACTATTTTTACTGCGTCAGAGCACAAACAATCATTTCCAAAAGAGTGGACCCTAACTGACTCATCCAGTCAGAATGTAAATACGGTTTTAGTATAACCTACTTCTTCTAGTGAGCTACACAATAATATATAAGTGTACGAATTATTTTATAATCTACATTAATATTTTACGTAATTACAATATGAAACATTCACCCCTCACACGTAACTTATATTACTTTACTATATTACACGCTGTAATATTAGATATTTATTTCCCACAACAAATTTGTGACACTAGCTTCTAAATGTAATAACAGCATGTTCAAAGTGGGCTACCTGATATACTTAGTTATTTATTCATCATTTTGTTTATTTAGTAATTAGGTTCTAGTTTTATGTTTTAAGTTTACATAAGATGCAATATTGTGAAATTCCTTATGTAATTTATTAATTAAAAATGAAACGAGGATGAAAGCCACTCTTTCGAGATAAAGAGGAAAAGGAAGAAAGCAGTCAAATTTGTGCATCTAAAATTTAGGGTCTTTATGCATTTTTAGCAGCTTTGTAAAGCTTAAACTATGAGGAAAGTTCACTTCACATTTAAATGCATCCGATTTAAGGCATTTTTGTCACGTTGAAACAGTATATGCCCTTGGTTGAAATACGACTATTGCTTGTCAGGGCACAAAGACTGCCCATTTTCAACAATTTTCAAGCTCTTTCGCCACATAGGTATTTGTCTTCACCATCGTGAAATTCGCTCCGTTCTGGTTTGTGTTAAAGGACCAAAGCTAGTGGGCACCATACAACAATGACAGGATTGAATACAATGAATTGTGCAATTGAACTTGGTGGACGGACCACTAGTGTGGTCCTTGATAATAAAGGTAAACAACATTGGCCATTTCAATATACTCATCGAACAACTTACCGACATATTACACAAAACCCAACTGCTTCGACAAACATTACATTCCCCTTAAGTATTTTATGAACAAACTCGCTGGAATGATCGATGAGTATAATGGACGCTAATGTCAGGAAAGAAGTGTTTCTTTTCACCAACATTTGTTCATCAACCACCCTTGCATTGTCATGGGAGTTGCTAAGCAGATTTACATTAAATACCGGCTGATAAATATGTTTATTACTCAATCGAGTGACCAGTGCGTGATGACTGTATCTAGGAATTATTAATTACGTTTACTCAAATATTCCTAATGAAGAACTACTGCTGGTAATGGATTCAATCAATGGATTCATTAAAAAACCAGCTTCTGCAGTCAATGAGTACTGCACTTCAGTGGTAACGTCATGCTGTGGTATCAGAAAATTAACCGAGCGTTTATGAACTACTTTGATGACATTGGGCTTCAGTGCTGTGTTGTTCGATGAGTTTAGTAAAGTGCCAATTGAGCCGTGTAGTATTCCCTAATTTATTTGAATACTATCACTTTCTGTACTGTTTCTGTTTATTAGGTAACTTTTTAAGATTTCGTACATTTTTCGTATACCATACATTTGTAGCTTAACTAATTGGATATTTCTGTCAATGTCATCCACTAAAATAGATCCACTAAAATGACTTCAACCAATTTTTCATTATTTAATACTGTTACAATTTTTTTCGTGAAAATGTTTAAATGCTTCTATTGTTCTTTTATTTATTTATTTGGAAACCATATTGTGTCACTGAAAAAATTAAAATTTTGTTAATAATGTTTGCATTTGCTTGCAAAAACTTCTCAGTAAATATCTTTGTTGCTGGCAATAAAGCTGTTGGCCTGTAATTGTCACACTGTTTTTGGTTTTCATTTTATAAATTGGGCATACAATGTGTCTTTTTAGTCCGTGTGGCCAACTTTACAAACAGTCAGTATGGAAATAAATTTGACACTATTGTTTACATATAATTTAAAAATTATCCAGTAAAATATTCAGCTGACCCCAAAGCATTGGTTTCTTGAATTTTCCCTTTGTATAATCTATATGTAATTCTCGTCGGCTGAAATGATGTACAATTTTGTGTACACTTTTGAGACCTTATTTTTTTTATAGTTGAGTTCTATTTTTCTTGTTTCTACTATAATTATCTTTTATTTTTTGCCTTGGTTTAAAAAATTTTCATTGTATTTAGTGAAAGTATCCGTTAAGTCTTGGCCTGTAAAATGGTTTTACATGTTCATTGACATGATGGCTGAACAATTCGTTCATTAATTTTATTGAATGTATTTGTAGTGACCGTATTTTTTTCTAGAATTTTATTTTTAAAATAATTTTGTTTATCTATCATTGTTACCTTGGTTATTTTCAAATTCTTTGTATTTATTCTGTTTCTTTATTTACTAGCATATTTTTTCAATAACTTACTTTTCTTTTCAGTTATGGTTACCATTTGAATTGTTACAATTTTTTCACAAATTTAACTTGGTACTCCTTTTCATTTCTCATATAAGTATTGGTAAATTTTCCTCATAACTTTTTATCATTATTTTCAATCTCGTTATAAATTTGGTTTGGGTAAATGACATCTTTTAAGAAATTCCAGTCTGTTTCTTGCTATTTTTTCACGTTTTTTGTTATCAAATCTAATTCCTTTGACGTGGAAGATACCTACTGACCGGTAATACGTTGTCACAAGTACATGGATGACACTAAGCATACAATTTTCCGCAATTTATAAAATTGCCACAAGATAATTTTTTCATTATAATTACTTTAGTAATTCCTAAAGTAATTCCTTTAGTTGATTTAGTGTGTTTACTCTTAAAGTATAACCCCACAGGAAGCGCTTTGTGTGGAAATATGAAATGCTTCTAGTGAGATAATGTAATTCCAACCACTAAACACACGATTTAAAATTTTCTCTGGAAAACTATTTCAAAGAAATCACAGAAATCACAGAATAACAAAAGAAAATACATTTATGAGAGGTCAATCCATTATACAAATCTATTACTCTTACGTTTACCTATTGCCTTTTAAGACTGCTAGCATTGCAATCGTATTTCCACACTAATTAGGTGTGGGGTTAAGTTTTTTCCTAACATAACAAGGTCAAGTAACGTCCTTGTTATGGAGGACTATTAATTTAATTTTGTGGTAAAACATTTTCCAGCCTTTTCTGCCCAATATTTAGCACCTGTGATTTTATTTCCATTCCTTTGATATCAATTGTGTCACTTGTTACTAAATCAGATGAAATTGATCAGTAAAATTTGCCATACTGGAAGGATACATTTTCATAAGTGTTGTGATACTTGAGTGTTGTTCTGGTAATTTTACATAGAATTTTATTCAATGTAAGTATAATTCAACTTGTTATATTGTACATTACATTCCAAATTAAAATAAAAGTTTTAAACATTTTATTGAACACACACTCTGCTAATGGTTTCATTTTTAATCATTGATAAGAGCTCATAGAACTATGAAGATAATGGAAAGTCAGCTGTTGTAAAGAATGTACAGTGTTTTAAGCAAATAACTATGGAAGTGAAATGATCGAGGCACCATCTTAACTTTTAATGCAAAACTAAATACAAGATTTGACCTAATATTTCCACTGTGTGTGTTTAAGTGTGTGTGCATGTCTATAATATTTTGGATGAATATTCTTTGATATAAGGCAGAACGACGTAAGTACTTGATTTTTTCCTCATTGCTAGATATTTAAAGTGGCAGACAAAATGGTGCCCAAAAGGGTTTTTGACTTGTATCTTGCAAATTGTTTATCAGATTAAACACAAATTGACCAGTAATATGTTCATCAAATGGCAGCCATTAGACCTTTTTAAAAATTCTTGTAATATTTCTTGTTTGAACATCAGCAGCTCGATATGTTCAGTAACATTGCTGCAGTCCTGAATTTGAGTGATATGCGTGTATAACACTAAACAAAGACTTTTCCACGGAAACTTCATTCTCGCCTTCAGAATCGTAAAATTCACCTTGATGTTGCATTTTCCAATTTATTTCGTTGAGCTCTGACCCTTACCAAGGGTCACACTGACAGTTATATCACTCATGGGAACATTAAAAACACAGAATGTGTAGTTTTGTCCTGAAATACCCATCCTATATCTGTTGTCTCTACCCCTCCCCTAACAGTTTCAAGTCGCCTATTAACCGCTTAACAATCCGAACAACAGTGATTCTGGTTTTTCGTATGGGTTGTGTTGTCCATCTTGTTTCAGGTTTTATGGTTGGGTGGATTCCCTAAAAGCAGTTCTAATCTTTGCCAATTTCCTTCTGATCTAATCTAGTATATTTTATTCTAATCTTTAATGAATTTTAATAAATTAGAATGACAAAAGTCGAGAGGGCCGACTAGTAATTGTTTCCCCATCAACCAGCTTTCATTAATTGTTAAATTGTACTAGGCTGAACATATTAAGTTTGGATCTGGGAATTTAGGCACCACACGGTGAAAATTACTGTACTCTTCGAAACTTGCAATATTTTTTTTCACAAAGAAACACGAGAGACTTAACTCTATCAATACGCATCATCTGCACTTTCTTGTTTAACCAAAATTGTTATATTCAATCAGAGTTTGAATATTACATAAGAAGGCCAGAAATTTGCATGCTGGCAAGGTGGTGACAAAAATCGATACCGGACTCTGGTACGGATAGTTGGTGGCATACACCATTACATTCATTCTTATAGTGCCTGTCATAAACATGTGCTTATGTAAAATTAAATGTGATATAGTCTTGACGAATTTACAAATAAATGTATAATTATGATATGAAATTGTGCATGGGCTTTCTCGGCACTTTCATGTTCACCCGTATTGATTTTTACCCAGACTGAACTTTAGTTTGCCCTCGAAACATACCAAGACAAACCAGCTACTTAAAGTACTACAGAAATTTACGGTAAGGCAGCAAATAAGATGTTTATTCATTAGGTTTTTATTGAATAGAAGCAAACCATTTCATGATACTGTTTAGTCTAACCTACCCAACAAATTAGAAATACACGACCTTTTCGTCATGTTGGGCCTAATAAGGCGTTATAACAATACTGTCTCGGAACTTCGTGGTGTATTGAAAATGCTGTTAAGGCTCGTATGGTTAGTATATTGGTGAGTTTATTCACAAACGGTCTTCAAATATTAATTGAAAGACAGGCCAGTTTTTCAATTTCATTAGACATTTCAATTTCTGCCGAAAAAATGTAGAATTCTGTTGAATTTCTGGTGATTCAGCAAAGTGAAGATATAAATCGGTACAGTAGCATGCACAGGAAGGGCGGAGGGGGGCATTGCCCCTGCCCTTTTCGAAAAGAAATGCCCTTTTCCCCTTTTTGTAAAATAAAAGCTCTTTTTGATTTGCTGAACCGATAAACGCTTGTGCTACAGCCAGAGAAAGGGCCTAGAGGCTAAAAAAGGGCAAACATAAGGCCAGGAAAGTTGCAGAAAGGGGCATAAAAGGGTAAAACATAGAGACAAGTTAATAAATGGTAAAAAAAAGACTGACGAGCAAAAAAAAAAAGTTCTCCACAAAAAAAAAACTCGGCGTGCTTTTTTACAAAAGTTGCCCCTTCCCTATCGTTGGTCTGTGCATGCTACTGAATCGGCAAAATATCTGCAGTCTGATGTCCCCTTACATCAACGTGAAGGTAAAATGTGCACAATTTCTGTAGATGTTTTTTATCCTCAGCAGGTTGAAGACAAAAATCTGCAGAATTTCTGCAGTCTGTTGTTTCCTTTCAGCTAGGTGAAGGTAAAATCTGTAGAATTTCTGTAGATGTTGTTCACTCTCAGCAAGCTGAATATATAATCTGGAGAATTTCTGCAGTATGTTGTTCACTCTCAGTTAGGTGAAGATAAAATTTGAAGAATTTGTGCAGTATGTATGTTGTTCACTCTTAGATAGTTGAAAATAATATCTGTAGATTTTCTGCAGTTGTTGTTCAATCTCAGCAAGTCGAAGATAAATCTTGGAGAATTTCTGCAGTTAGTGTTACACCCTCAGTTAGGTGAAGATAAAATCTGCAGTTATGAATTTCTGCAGTTATTGTTCATTCCGAGAGCTTGGCAGAAATGATGCGTGGTTTAGTTTTAAATTTTACGAAAATGTATGCAACATCACTCCGTAATATAAAAATATAACAGATTATAAAAATTATAACGTTTATTAACCCTTTAACGAAGGGTGAGCCTGCAAACCGACCATTCCCGAAACAAGAGGAGCACCCGAACATGAATCCATGATGGAATGTTTTTCAAGTTTTAAATTTGGAAATTTGCATACAAGGATTAGGTTATTATGGATTCGGGTGGTTAGGATTTGCATTGATAAAGATGGAAAAATTCGTATTTCCTGCTGACACCCCGACCACATTGAGGGGCCAAAAGGAAGTAATGTTCTGCACAGTCCAGTTTTAAATTTTTATTACGATTTTGATCGTCGGAAAAATAGGCTTAACAGCACGGTGCTAAATACAGAGTGAAATAATAATTGAGTAGTGCAACTTCGCAAACATTTAAAAAATAAACATCTGATCTAAATGTTTTTTAAGTGTTGATGAAGCAATATTTTAGGATTACAATACCTTGTGGTTGACAGTAAACGAAATTTTATTAGGCAAATTGCCTATGACAAATGACGGCCATTTGGAGGTAGGGAATCATTATTATCACTTTTTATGGTAATTATTATTGTTGATCATGATTTTTTTGTATAAGCCGGAAATTAATTTTTTAAGTAGAAGTGGTGCCAGCACATGTAATGCCAAACGTACCTCATTGTTAAAGTTGTCTGTAACAGTTTTGAAGTTGTAAAAAAACACAAACCACGACACAACTTTACTTTTTTGTACATTTTTATTTTACTACTGCTACTAAAACTAATAATGATATATATATATAAAGCCTGTTCACTTCTAAAAAAAATGACGCAAACCTCATTTCAACATTCCAAGGGTATGATGATTTTTTGTTTACGAGCCAATAATAAATAAGCTGTCTTTATTGTTGTTTTTGTAATTCTGCATATAAACAAATTCAGCCTGACTGCTTTTTTTAAAGGTTTAACTTTTAACTACAGGTACTTGTTTATTTGTACTTTCTAAATAAGTTTTTAGCCTGTCAATATGTTTTTAAAAATCAGTTAGAACTATGGAAGTTATAACTTCCGAAGTCTTAACAGTGTTTTTCAAAGTATGTTGATTGGTTGAAAGCTGAAGTTAAATTCTGCAGTATTTCTTCAGTCTATGCACTCTCATCAAGCTGAAGGTAAAATCTGTAGATATTGCAAAAATGCCAAGTTGCATCACATATTAAATTTTGAAAGTGTTTGATGGGACGAAAACGGGTCGTTAGTACGTTGAATTAATAATGCCAATTGACTGTTTAAAGGCACGTCAACAGTTCCATTACTTTAGCGAATAGACAAAAAATACAAAACCTAGGGCCATACAGGTTACGCTTAGTGATTGGCTAGGTACATACGGCTGAATTATAACAATCACAATTGTCAGTAGCGTTACAGTGTAATAAGTAAATGTTGCTCTCACCTACAGATCAAACCAAAGAAACAATTTCTACTTTTATAGCTTAAAGTGTAGTTACTGTGAAAGCAATAGCTACGAATATTTTCATTAATCACGAACGAATGTTAGCGGTTAGAGGGCATTCAGGTTTCGACCTAGTTCTAACCATACCACCCACATTTTGTTGTTGCTGTTCTTCTTCTTGCGAGACGTTTTGCTCTTGCCTAGAGATCCAACCAAAGAACCGTTTTTTATACTTTTATAGTTCATAGGTCTGAACGTTATTTTGAACGTTATTTTAATGAGAATACAAATTCTTATGGTGTTATTTTTCTTCTTGCGCAATTTTTCTTTCACCTAGATATCAAACCACTGAACCAATTATCAACTTTTATACCTTAAAACGTACAGTTCCGGTAAAAAAACATGCCCTTTCTCGTTATATTGAGGCTCGTAATAACAACCATGGAGAAAATCAGTTATTTCGAAAACGACTGGACGGATTTACATGAAACAAACACTGAACTGCTTATCAGATTGTCTACTATGTTTCTACCCTTATTAAATACTACGTTAACTGGCTGAAAATAATGGGCCGAGCGAGAAAAACTTTATATATGATGATATCTCGTAAACCAGTGCAAGGATTTTCATGAAACAAAGACTGAATTTCATATTATATCTTTCTGCTGAATATTACATGTCATACGTATAGAAATATAGCATATATCATAATTAATCCAGTTTTTGTTTTATTCAATTCTGTCTAGTTATTTGTAAGATATATTATTAGTTATCAACTCGTGCTGCTCGCTTGACCAATTATATTTGGATACTTACCATTACATGTAATACATATAGAAAAATAGCTGATAGCATAATTAAGCAACACAGTTTTTGTTTCATTCAATTCTGTCCAGTAGTTTTCGAGATATCAACATTTTTGTTCAGAGTCATACATTAATCCTGCAACTTCTTCCGTATAACGAAGGTGTTTTTTTTTTACCAGAACTGCATGTCTTGACAAGGAACAGGGTCTTTATAATGTGACCAAAATAATCGAAAAAACGTTCATCTCAGTTACCTCACATTGCAATAATCTAAAATCAAAATTATTGTTATTTAATTTACCTGAAATATGCCCTAAAAAATATACATACTAATATTATAAATGCTGAAATGTTTACACCATGGTTATAAGTCTTGCAAAACATAATATACCCTAAAGGAACAGATAGAAGAAAAAAGACATAGGCTAAACATTCAGTGTCATTGTAACACGTGTAAAAGAAGCTCCAGCTTTTGTAAGACTTAATAATCGTTATGCTCTAAAGTAACAGATACAAGAAATATACACGTAAACCACCAGCGTCGCATTAATATATGTAAAAGAAGCTCGAACTTGTTTTGGGGAGCAGGAGAGTAGAGGAAAGGCTATATTGCAAGACACAAAGACTCATGAATGGACGAATGCAAACCGGAAGTGACGACACATTACTTCCCCAATGTAACCTCCCTGTGAGGACGTAGCCCCCCTACCAGAATGTCGCCCCGCCAAATGTCGCCCCTGATTATTGTCCCAGATGCCACCTTCCAAATGTCTCCACCCAATGTCGGCTCCCCAGCACTGCCCAAGATATCAACCCCAAATGTCGACCCCATGTTGTCTTCCCTTGATGTCATATTCAACCCAAACCATGTAAATTATACCAGATCAGTCCATGAAAATTCTTCCAAATTACATGTACAATCTGAGTTCACCCCATGGACTCACCCTCTACACCTCATCCCACCCTGAATTGCCAGAAGCTATAACAACCCCAATTTGAGAATACACGACCTCGCCCCATCCGTGGACACCTGCACCTTCTGCAATAAATTCATAATGACTCCGTACCACACCATCCTCGTGGTGACACTCGACAGATCCGCTTCATCATGTGCGCTATCGTCCTCTTCCTAGTTCTATAGTTTGAACTTATGTTGCGTGTTCTTTGATGGCAATGTGAGAGAAAAAATTTAAAAAAGTAACTTCCAGTTGACGTTCACACTAATCGGATGCACCAGCTTAAGGGACTTGCAGCGCATCGCAGAAAGGCGATCACAGCTTTAGAGTACGAGTGAACTACAAAGCTACGTACTGCGAGATCCAGACCCTCTTGAATAGCAAAGAGAGAGCCAGTAGCTCTCCCAGACAAGCCGATAGCAGGCCAGGAACACAATACGTGTGCTCTAGGCGCAGTTCCTTTACAAAAATGACCACACTCTCTAACCACTTGTCCCAATGAAAAAACGCGTCACAGAAAAGCCCCCAGAGCCTCGAGAATCCACATAATGCTATGCACCAAAATTTTCTCAAAAACTTTCCTAGCACGGGACAGGAGGGTGGTCGGCCTGGAACTGGTGAATGCCGAAGGGCTGTTGCCACGCTCCAGAACTAGGCCAAAAAACGAAAACGTACAGTAGGCGGTGAACAAGAGCTGCTAAAGATGTGCTGAAAGTATGCTACCAACTCTAGCCTGACCTCACAGTCAAGTGGCCCTGTGGTCATCATAGGAGACCCTGCCAAACCCAGTGATGCTATTGGTGCTACATTGACCCATATATTGCATATATTGCATATATTGTTTTACATGTGCACTTTTATAGGCTATATTTTTATCAAACATTGACCCAGAAGCGCATTTAATTCTTCTGAAGTGACCAGAGCTTCCACCTGATTTAAACTACTCCAATCCATTGGTGAAAGCCCTAGACGAATCGAAAACTGATGCAAAATTATCGTTGAAAGTCATTTTTTGACCTCGAAGAATACCCCCCCCCCCCCCGCTATCGAAAACCCAGGCAATCGTAATGTTTGAGTCGTGCGGGCGAAACAGTGTCCAAACTTGAGAAAGTGGGAATCCCACAGTAACCTTCTCGCAAAGATGTTTCCCATAACAAATATTCTTCCTTCACAGGATGTTGCGAGATTCAGATGCTGTACCAGAGGACACATACCAGAGAACACATACAAATGGGCGTCTGAGGGATAATAGCAAAAATGTTGCCTAAAACTATGTCAGTCACAGACCACCTTCATACATGTTACTGTCCACCAGGTAGGATATCTGCTCTTCCGGCTGCTCTGATAAAAACATTTTTTCATAGGTTTCTTACCCAACATTTGTTCAAGTCTCTAAAGTTGCCTTCTTCAACTTTCGGGCAGACTGTCTTTTTCCTTCAAGCAACACAACTGCTCTGGGATAATACTGTTGCAAGACGATCACTGTCTTGCATATCCTGCAACACTTTAAAGGCGAAGCAGTAAGTCCCAGGGGGCATATAAACATATCCAGAACGAAGCCATATGTAGTATAAAAAAAAGGTCGAGGAACCTTTCTGAACGATTTCCAAAACTAGATCCACAAGCGAACCCAATACCATCTACCCATGAGCATCGCAACAACCACCAACCAAGGCCCAGGAATGGGCATTAAGATCGCCTCCTAAGACCAGAGGTGTAGGAAGAGATATCAACCACGACATCCTGTTAGCTATAAAAACCGAGCCAATTATGTGCACAAAACCAACCAATAACCAACTATCCTTAACCCAGACTCTGGTAGTACATGCATTAATGTGCAGGCATACAGGTAGAGTGGCCTGGCAACATAAAAGGTACCCAGTATGTGACATAAAGCCACACACCAGAACCTGGGCCTGCAATTCCACTAAAACCTGGAAAAAATGAGTAGTACCTGCCTGAAGTTTGTCTCCAAGATGCCCAGAAGGTGGAAACTAAAACTCTAAGATTCGATCTCTTCAACTCACTTTGAGCGCCATGCACGTTCCATGCAAATATCGAGAATTAAAACTAACCTAAATTGACAAATCTGTGACACGTCTAATGCCAATCCCTGATCCAAATCTCATTTTATGTTTCTACTCGACTTGCTTTCCTCCACAAAAGGGATAACAACTAGCCTAAAAAGGAAATCCCCTATCGGCTCATGGTGCACTGTAGCAACAGACACTCTACCATCAATATTAGGCACACTGCTTGCTGCAGGAACATTGCTGTGATATTATTCGCTGTAGGACACCATTCATTGTTGATGCGGTAGTGGACACATTTGCAGCAATGTTGACACACCTAAGCTATGTTGAGCTATCCACACCTAAATTATCTCACTCTTCCAAACACCCAACTTCACACAGCTACTAAAAAAATGACATCATCGTTCCTCCCCCCCTACTTCCACCTCCAACGATGGCTTTAAAATTAGACACAGCTAGCAGCACAAATTTATAATCACCAACTACTTGAACTTTCATTTCACTAGCGAATCACCAATACCATGCTATTTTCTACTTGCCCTCTACTTTTTGGTTTGTGAAATCTAAGGATTTGGTGTATTCACGGTTGAATTATCTTTAGTACAAAGCTCGGCAATCAAGGGAATGGAAGGGGCCCCAGGAGACAGCAACTAAGGAGGCTGAGGCACTGAGACAACCGATAGCACTGGCATATCCTTGGGCTTTCACCTTGGCTTGTCCTGAGCTGCCAGGCCTGGCAAACCCCCAGATAGATACACGGCCATGACGGCACCACAACATATTACACGGGCAGCAAATGACATTTAAAAGCATCATCCTGATGTGCCCATGCATGGCGCAGAACAAGCACCTAGGCGGCCTGTCTCCAACTGCAAGCAAAACAGGGATCCCTCTTATATCGACAACTTCAAGCACAGCACTGTTTAGTATACTGTCTTTCAGTTTAAGCGACACTGGCCTAATACCAGTGTAACAGTGGGGCACATTCTTACAGTATGCTTTCGTATACGTGGTTAACTAATGTCCCAATTAGTTCATGCAGTCCCAATCTCTTGTTCAGTCACTTCAATAGGTATCTAATGAATCCTTACGTTTAGAATCCCTTCACGTAAGTCATGAACTTCACCATGGAAACCGTCCAATTAAAGTGACTTCTGTTGACAATCTTTTTGCTTGGATAGCTTGTCATTAAAGGCCACCTGTATAACATTGTTCGCCCTCAAAGTACATATCGCAGTAGCTAAAATTAGATCAACTACATCACTCAATGCATCCTTCACATGTTCAGTAGGCTTGCCCTTCTCACTCGCTGCTGAAAGTGATTGTTAACGCGATTAACGTAATTGTTAGATTCTTACTTAACTCTTAAAGGGTCTTGATTTATACGATCTTATTACGTAGATACTAACATGGAAATTGAAACCAAGAACCTTGTAACGCTGTGATTTCAATTTTAAAAGTTAATCTAGCCAATCTATTTTATTTTCCCGTCCAGGGAGTTTCATATTTAAGTTCAAAATAGAACAGAAACAAGTCCATTTGGCCTTTTTTGAGAAATTAGAAGTTTTTATGTAAAGTTTTTTTCTTAATTTAGTATCAATGGAATACAGTCGACACCAACCGGAAAATGCGTTACGGCAATACATTCTATCCTCCCACTTCCGCCACTAAAACATAAAAACGATCTGTAATCGGTTAAATGTTGCGTTATGGAACTGCTGTGCATATCTAAATATGCTTCCAGGCAACAGCAAACGAAAAAAATAGAATTGGTTTGCCACGTGGCATTGCGTCACTTGCGGGAGCATGGTGATATTGACCAAGCGTCATTGATTGTGGTGAAAAACGTAGTTTCTGTACAAGGCAGCCATAAGTTAGTGTAAGACTCGGCAAACAAGGATTGTGTTTGACTTGCTGACTATTACTGCTCTAATATCAATTAATCTTTCAGGAAAAGGTGTCCTGGCGTAAGTAAACAAGTTAAATAATTTGTAAAGAAATAATGGGAACATGCTAAAACTAAATATAAACTTAAGCCTTTGCACACATGCTAAACTGGTTAAATTTGTTAAGTCCCGTTGGTTAGTTGCGCGGATGACGCCGGTGTTCACTTATTTTTTTTTGGGGGGGGGGACACTAACTGTCGCTGACCACTGGGTTGTGATTTTTTTGCTGTGCTCCGGGTTCCCACCCATGTACCCCCCACAAAGTTTGCATTGTGTGTTAGAATTTAAGCCCAAACAAGACTGGATTCTCAGGAAGTCACAGGAAGTTTTACCAAAGGCTTCAAAATCAACAATAAATGCCACCCCTACTACTTGAGTTAAGTAATTTTTACTTTGTAGGCACGTAGCAACGCATCGCTCCGCACAAAGATTTCTTCTGTATGGTTAGGGCTTTATTCATTCTGTACACTATAGTAGATAATCATGGGTGTTGGTAAATTTTCATAAGGTGTAGGGATAGGGGCACCATCAGGAAAAAAAATCAAAAAAGTCAGCACTATTATTCGAACCCTGGAATCAGTATTACAATTTTTTGAAAAGCCATTGTTTTAAAGGTTTTTGGCAATGTTTTAATTGTTTTTCGTAACTTTATGTACCTTAAAGGCAATTGTGTCCAAAAAGAGAAAAAGTGCAGGAACTAGTTTCAGAAACTTTAATCAATATTACCACCTTCGAAAATTATTTATTTTAACTATTTGTGGCTTTGTTTAATGGTTTTTTTCATAATTATATGCATCTCAAGGACAAACATAGCAAAAAATCAAAAAAAAAGGGCACACACTATTTTTCGAACCATCTGTCAGTATTACAAACTTCAAAAAGCCTTTTTTTTTAATGGTTTCTGGCTTTGTTTTAATGATTTTTTTTAATAATTATATGCACCTCAAGGACAAATATGGCGAAAAATTAAAAAAGGGCACACACTATTTTCGAACCATCGGTCAGTATTACAATTTGCGAAAAGCCTTTGTTTTAATGTTCTTTCAGAATTGTATTTCCATGAAGGCCAAAAAAGTTCAAAATGGAGCAAAAAAGGCAAAAAGGGGTGGGAACGTGTCCCAAGTGCCCCGATGTGTGGATGCACTTGGAGACAATGGCCAGGAAAGCAGGGTCAGCTTAACGGCCAGTTAAGCCGGGAGGCGGCATAGTGGGCTGGCTGGGGAGACATATGTGCAAAAATGAGGTCACGATGAGGACGACTGTGCGTGCAACAATGTTTACACAAAGACAGCGTTGTTATCGCTTGTTTGGTGAAGGGTTCTGTGCTCGTGTTTATCGATTGTAACTCGTTTCCGAAGTGCACCATCACCGTTCATACCGCGGAAACTCAACGACGAAGAGCCCCTTGAGACTACTTCTTTTAAAAATTGTTGTAGGAGAAGTTGTTTGAAGGGGCGATTCGGCGTTGAGTTTACGTGGTATGAACAGTGATGGGGCACTTCGCAATCGAGTAACAATCAAGAAATGAAAGAAGAGAACCTTTGTTGGCTAACTGGTTTATTCGACGTTGTGCAATGCCGAATGCTTTCGGAATCTTGAACAGTGAAGCGGTAAGATAATAACCGTGTAATTACAAGACGGAGAGCCAAATGGGCTCTATCAGTGACAAATATTGCCTATTTATTTAATAATTATGTACACACGTGTTCGATAAATAAACATGTATTTGATAGCTTTATATTTAACAAATAAATAAAAAATATTCAAAATCACAATAGACGGTTGTGTCAACATGACTGGCATTAAGCTTCTGTGGGAGGCAACTTCATCGGTTAGGGTGAGATCTTGAACAAACTAATTTGTTTTAGTTTTAAAGTAGAACTGGTGTTGAACGGTTGTAGTGTTGTGATCCTATAGGTATTTTATGAGTTCGTTGTATTATGTTAACATATTTCAAATGCAAATCAATTAATTTAAATTGACAAATAAACACCTATTCGAACGTTCTATATTTAACA
The DNA here is from genome assembly GCA_023313725.1 of Lithobius niger. Lineage (NCBI taxonomy): Eukaryota > Metazoa > Arthropoda > Chilopoda > Lithobiomorpha > Lithobiidae > Lithobius > Lithobius niger. The sequence continues at coordinate 15,318 of JAHWFP010094984.1, read as the reverse complement.
AATAAATTAAAAACAATCCAAATATGACATGCAGTTGTGCCAGCATAGCATTAGGCTAACCTTCATCGGATAGGGTGAGAGCTATCCGCAAACTGATTTATTTTAGTTTTCAGCATATCTTATTACCTGATCGTTAGTATGTGGGTCGAGTCATGGCTACGTTGCTGGTTATGATTTTTGGTGCATTTTATGATTTATGGTGTAATTTATGATTTGTGGTGTATTTTATAAGTTTGTTGTGTTATGTCAACGTATTTCAAATCAAATAAATTTTTAACAGAAAATCGGTAGGAATAACAATGAAATATTATTCATAAATTGCTTTGGATATATCTACTCCAAAACAAAACTTGTTAACGATTCCCACCAAGCTTTTCGGCCGTGGGTAGTCGTGATATCAAACGCCAAGCTCTTTCGCTAATCTAATCACACTGAGTTCGAAGGTTAAATGAAATATCTGAAAATTGCTTACTGCGCAATTTTCAGTTATTTCATTTAACACCTGAAGTATTAGTCGGTGGGATTACCTTGGCGAAAGAGCTTGGCGTTTGATATCACGACTTCCGACGTCCGAAAAGCTTGGTTGGAATCCTTAACAAGTTTTGTTTGGGGGTAGATATCAGATTTGTTTTGGTCCAAATTGATGAAATCCTTTTTTTTCTTTGTAATTATGAGATGGAAATGCCGATCTAGTTTTCTGGTCCATTTCCTTTTCTTCTCTTTTTTTTTTGGTTTTGAGATCAGCAGTCACCTTTTTTCATTTGATTATCATTTTTATTAGTATTGCAGTATCTCCTTGCAAATGAACGAATTTATTTTATTGTCAGTTTGGCATTGTTGCAAAAAAAAATAATGTTTAAAACAACGAAAACAATCAATTTAGACGTTTGGAGCTCCCTAACCCCTGAACAACTTGACCAAACGTAAAGTTCCATATGAAAAGGGTACATCTCCAGATAAATACCTGTAAAATGAGCCAAGAACCAGCTTTATTCACCGCATGGAAGAATTTATTTTCGTGATACAAAAAAGCGTTACCAGTAGTAGTTAGTAGTAGTTTGTAGTTAATAGTAATTAGGCAAATATCAACGTTATTCAGGTCGGTTTTCAACAAGAAAACGTTAAGCTATGTGTCTAACAGTGACTTTTATGTTGTCAGGCTACCAAAGTCTCACGATTAAACAAGTTTCAGCCTTTTCTGTTGCATAGTTATTTATCTACAGATAGCTGAAAACAGCCAAACTATGTTTGCCACAAAGACACAACGTGTCTAGTGGTCGTCGTGCTCATGTTACATATTATCAGGATGTTATCGTTTTATCTTGGCGGGCGACACACTAGCGTGTGTCTTTATTACTCATAAATATAAAAAAGTATTAAAAATAAGCATGAATAAGTATGAAATTGCATTCTAGCTTGATTCCGAAATACCGCTTCAGACAACAACGAAACTATTCTTTCGCCAAACTTTCTTTGCTACATTGTTGGTATGTGTTCTCAGAGAATCCACTAGTGGGTTCTCTCGACAGTGGCTTTGTAACAATGGTTCATTGTTCGGAATCCACGCCGAGAACCATATGCGTGTGGTATTTGTGGTTATTCAACGTAACAGTAAATATATTTTTAGGTCGTGACAGAACCAAATCATAGGTTTAGTTACTTTTTCAATTCGTATATGAAAACAGTTAGTGCTAAATCTAGAAAACGTTTTTACTCCGTCAACTACAGTACCAAATTCACCAGCCATATCACTGGTATTACCGAGGACTGAGTGAGCGAAAGAACGAAAATCAGCATTTGTTTAGTCTTAAGTAAAACTGACTTCATAAGTGTTCACTAACCATATCCAGAACAAAAGGTTATCCGAGAACCTTAATTTGACGAGGCATGGACCTACAAATGATATATCTGATTAAACCTATTTTTCGACTGATGCGTCAAACACCTACTTCAGGTAGTGCAGTAATAATTTTGATGAGAACCAAGTATTGTTTCAAGGGTAGCATTGGCTTACAACTTGGGGCTAGCACTGTGTATGTCTTCTGCACATCTACTGGTTGGTTCTACTCAGTAGTATGGATTTACCAATGTCGATTTCCGTTATTGTAAAATCATTATTAAAATTGTTATTGAAATGTATTAAAAATATTAAAATTATTATGCAACACATTGAAGGTTAACCCCTGATCAGACAGCAAAAGGAAGCATTACTTTGTGCCTACAATGTCAAAATTAAAAAAAATTGGTCGATCGACACACTTCATCAACCATTTAAGTCTTAAATGGTTGATGTTGTCTATGGATTGAATGAGTTTTTGGGTTTTTGTTGCACCAGCCTACTTTGCCTGACAGTCATGATCAGCCAGTCTGTTTTGTCCATTAATCAGGTGATCTTGCAGTCATTGTGGATTCTGAGCCGTCTGGATTATGACCATGCCTAGAAGGCCTAATGGTGACTGCTTCACCACCACTCTTATCTACACACGATGTCATTACCAATAATCAATGTTAATGTGTAAACTGAATGTTCTCCGTGTTTCTGGATGAGCTTAGAGGGGGGGGAGAGGAGGCTTAATGGCGCGTCGACAGCTTGGTCATTAGCGCCAACCTCAGTCACAGTGCAGTGCAGTGCAGAGCTTAGATCACTCATCATTTACGCAGTTATAAAGTTGTAGTGCTAAATTATGATCTTCATGTTGGAAATTAGCACAATTCCTTCTGCTTAATTACAAGCAACTGTACACAAGGTTGAACATTTTGGCTATTCTTACTTGCCTCTCTGTGGAGACATTGGTCTACAAATTTTGAGCTCAATGCCCACCATCAGATACACTTCACCAAATCTATATTAAAAAACCGGTGACAAACTGAAAATTCTACAAACTGAAGACTGTACAAGACAGAAGTCAGTGTGCATTGTAGGAAATTAGTTACGGAAGATTAACGAATACAAACATTTCCATTCGTGTTCAATTAGCATCTTCAACAAAATTTGTTAATTATCAAAGATTCTAATTGAACACGGATGGAAATATTGATGACTGCGATGTTTGAAACTGAAGTGATCAAGTCCAGGTAATAAAAAATGCAGAATTTCAAATCAAAGATTGTTGAAGTTAACACGAGCAGCAGATTGACGATTGCAAAATATTAAAGATCTACCGAGGTGGGATGTGTCCGGGATTATGGTTTGACCAAGCCCAGCGGCACGCAGTCTTTCTGTTTTGACAACGATGTTGGTGAATATTGTCTATTGCCCTTCTCTCCCTGCTATTGTTGAGGACATTTTTGCTGTTTCGGTTGATGGATTTGTTTGACTGTGGTTTCCTTGCTCCCACACTCCATGGGTTTCCATTCATTGAGTGTCCCTGGTGCCATGTCCCGTGAGGACAGGTGCGTATCATTATTTTTTGCCTATTCCTATCTACTATCTAGCATAACCACAGCATAGGAAACGGTCTTGGAAAAATCAGCTGTGGGAAGAATACCCTGTTGAGCTTTATTCTGTGAAGAGAGATAAGAGGCATAGTGTAAGTGTGAGGCAGTAATGTCGAAAGTGAAATACCACTAATTTCATGTTTCTTTACTTATGTGATGAAGCTGGAGATTAACAATGACACTTCTAGTATTATTTCTGGAGACAATGATTACGCAATGGCAATCCGTACCGAAGACACTGTCAGACGGGGAGTTCACCTACGATACTACATCTGTCAAATGGTAATGCAGGTGTCCTAAGCCAATCTTAGCGAGAATGGAAATCTGGTGTGAGGAGTAGGGCCAAAACTGGCTTGATCACGATTTTCAGCACGAATATGAACCATGAAAGCATGGCGTATTGATCCTGGTCGAGAAGCCAGTGGTTTCACGCTATCATCTGTGGGATTATAACTAACAGCTTCTAAGTCAGAATCCTGCCTAGACATGGCAATGATACCGCTCCCGCCTCAAGCCAAGGGAGAAACTGCCAGGCAGTGGGGTGAGATTGGGGACAATATCCCGACCCGCAGCTAGATGCGTACTGCAAGTGGCCACTTTTTCCTGGCAACCACGAGGGAAGTTCTTGGACGAAACCTGAAGGCACAATGAAAGTGAAAGTCGGCTATGTCGTCGACCAAGGTGGGATGCACCTGGGATTATGGTTTGACCAGGCCCAGAGGCACGCTGCTGGTCAGCCTTGACCACGATGCTGGTGAATATTGTCTCTTGGCCTTCTCTCCCTGCTGATTTTGAGGAGTTTTTCTGCTTTGGTGGATGGATTTGTTTGGCTGTGGTCTCCTTGCTCCCCCGCTCCATGGGTTTCTATTCACCTGGTGCCATGTCCCGTAAGGACAGGTGCGTGTAGGTTCCCTACAATGCGATGGTGACCACGATACTGTTTAGCTCAGTTATCCTCTAAACTTGAACATCATTAGGATTATCGAGGTACGACGTAGGTGGTTGTGGTTGGAATAGTAATGAAACTGCTTGTGCAGCAAGCTCATTTAACTTCTTTCCTCCAATTTTCATTTCCCCTCCTCCTCTCATGCAAACTGGAGAAACTTTCAGTGTGAAAGTGTCTATGACAGACCCTGCTGTTTCGTCAGCTGTGTTTCGTCAGCTGTGTAGAAAGTGGGTAAACAATCTCCAATTGTGCCACCCTCTCCTTCTTCTTTGACTGCGGCTTAAAAAATAACGAATTTGTGCATGTCTTGGAAAAGGTGGCAGCTGTGGAAAAGCCGTGGCGATAGTATTAACTCCATCTCTAGATACGTGTTTGTCTCTAGCGACCAGGTAAGTGCTTCGGACATCAAAGAATCAGGTTTACCTTCGTGAGATGTTGAAAATATTTTGTGTGCTAGGCACGGGCTTTACGTATTTTTTGGACTTATAAGACAAGTGGGATGATTTGCCATCGTTATATGAAAACGTTTGGACAATCAACCTCTTCCACAGTTCAACTAAAAGACTGTAGGATTGCCTACACTGCATTCTTATTGGTTGAAGTTCATAATTCTGCAATACATTATTTAGATGTTTAGACTTACCCCTGCATGAATGCAGATATGTGAATCTAGGTGGATTGGCATAATATTATTCGATTCATTTATTGTTAACAAAGGTATTCAGTAATGAAAAATAGCCATTTAAGTGTGTGCTGGACCACCTTGTTAGGGTAGATTATCTTTTTTTTTTGGGGGGGGGGTACAAATGTTTTTTAGGGGTGTTTGCAGTAGTTCTTTTAGAGGAGGCGGTGAAACGGGTTGGTCCCCTTTATAGGTAAAAAACCGTTACTTAATTTGGAATTTTGAAATTTTACTTTTATTTACGTTGTGTATGGCTTTTCCTGTTTAGCTTTTAAATTTTCTAAACCTTCGAGCAGAGCTTGATATGGCAATCACTTCAGACTTTGCCTTAGGGTCAGGGGAAGATTTGGGAATCAAATAGTGCTACTAGTGTACGTCAGATTCATTATGAGGAAGGAATTCCGTTTGGTTTGAAGGTTCCATCCTACCCGGTACATAGATTAATCAGTTGTTAATTACAGCAGTTCCTACAATGGGAGTTCTGGCGGACTCACAGAGTGTGTTCCAGTAATTAGAGTGATCTAATGACAAACACTTTTGTGTTATCTCGACTATAAAAGTGAGGGGAAAGAGATAGTTTGATGGTACTTCCAGATTTTGGAGGGTTTTAGAGTGTCAATATTATACTAACTTTACGTTAGGTAGCATAGGAAGAGCCGACACTAGCTTGCCTGTTAGTTCTGTTCAACTTAGGACAACAACCATTGCTGGCACAGATATTTTCAACTATCATTGAACATTGTCAAATTTCAATGGTCATCGTAATTAACCAAGCTGCCCCGCCCTTGTGGTTTTCCTCATGGTGTTCCATGTCACGCTCCACTGTGGAGTGCTGCTATTCAACCTCAGTTGATCGTGTACTTCTCCTTCTTGGCTTCAATTATGCTACAAAATGGTGCTTATTTCCCTTTGTCAGGCATGAGCGCAGGCGTGTATCATCCATTTTGATTGGCGAAGCATACAAAGTAGGAACAAAACAGCCAATAAGAGCTTGCTTTCATTATTAATTCTCGTTCGTTTATGGTGTTAATAATGTAGATCAATTACAATTTTGAAAACATATATTTTACAATTACCTTTTGCATATTGCAATTGTAAAGTATGAGTAACAGAAAAATATAATTACACAAAATATGTTGTTGAAACCATTGTTTGATTTTCTGGTGTCTTGTATGCTGCAATTATAATGTTTTTTTCTTTCAGTTAAGGTGTTTTTCATATGTAGCACCATGGATAGTTTACAGAATGGATTTAACACTCGCCGTGTACGAAGATCCAGGAATATAGCTTTCTTAGGTGTTCACCCAGTTTTAAGCAATAGCTCTGTTCCTATTGTAGCCATAAAACCTTTCACCAGGAAAAATATTGTCATGTCAGGTGTTCATAAAGATTTGACAGATAAGGCCTCACATCGAGAACGAGGTGTTTGGTGGATCACAACTCTTTTACTTTCTGCCATTGCTGCCTACCAGCTGTATGAAAGAGTTTCACTTTATTTAGACGACCCTTCTTCAGTCAGCAATTACTTTGTCACCTACCAGAATTTTGCGTTCCCATCTGTGGTGATTTGTCCTGACATCGATTTCCGAGATGAAGAACATCTACTCATCATTGCCCACAGACAATTTGCGGCTAATTCCACTACGGACATTGACGAAAAATTAAGAAATGGAGAAATTACCATTTTCGATTTGTGGAATACAACAGGAGTGGCCTGGTTGAAAATAGAATCCTATCTGTATCAGGTAAGGAAAAGTGTATAATAATGGCTATTAAATTATTTTATTTTACATCGCTTTATTATTTTTTTGTTTCATAATCGGTGGGTCAATTTAAAAAAATACCATTCAGCTTTTATATATTAAGGACTGTAGAACATTTGTTGCATCATGTCGTTCGCTCTATTACGAAATTATGCAAATCCATCCAATTATTCCGTTACTGAAGCCAGCCCATGATTAGTGGGAACACCACAAGATCCTTAGGTATTCAATCTCGTTTGGTGAATGGGTTTTAAACTGAAAAAACAGTACCTAGTGTTTCCCAAACTTGTTTGATTTCGGAATGAAATGTTTTTTCAGGGAAAATTTGCAGTATTTAATCTATATTCGTGTGATGTCCAATTTCACCCCAAGGTGGGTTGAAAGTCCTACAGCAGACCACGTTGAAATCGTCAACACTTAACGTGATGACACAATGTCAGGGATATTGTAGATCAAACTACAAGACTCTATCCTTGATGAAACTGTCATTGCATATTTCAGGGCTAAAGCATTGCAATATTTAATAAAAAAAACTAGCTCTCCACAACAGCCCAGCAGCTTAATTCCTTCTGAATACCTCTCATTCTTTATGGCTTTTATGCACTGCGGGATCACGATAATGACATAGCTTCATGCCTAATTGGTGATAGTTCCACATGTAGCAGTGCGAGTTGGAACTAAGATTGGTTTTTGCCACGGATTGAAACATGGATTAAGATGTTGCTGAAGACCACAGGACTGTTAATGCTAGGATACACTACAGTACAAGATGCTACATATTCTGCCAACCATGGTGCCATAATATGTAAACAGGTGGTGGAGCAAATGAGAGTCAGCTGAGTTTCCTCTATGGTACTCTATTGCAGACTACAAAAATGCACACTAAGGCAACATTAGTAATCCGTGAGCCATACCAACACCAAGCATTGAATAGTCTTCCTGGGTTGGGTAGCCCATAACCACTTTGTAACCTGGGCGAACATTGGCTGTAGGCGCCAACTGAGCTTAGAAGCTGTGCAGGCTTTCTTAGTAGCGACCAAAATGAAACAGACATAGCGTTGTTAGACAGCCAGGCTAGTAAGCAGGACTTGTTAGGGATTGTCTTGACACCCACGGGCCCAAATACCAAAAGTAAACACTCCCACCACACACACACTTGCCTTAGAGAGTGCTCCCTCTCCCTATGTCCGTAGGGACATAGCCGCCACTTCGGGACACAATTATTTAGTCACTTGCTTAGTTCTCTTGTCTAGTTTTAATTACCTTTTACCCTTTTCTACACCTTAATGTCAGCTTCGAGTGCTAAATCATTGGCCGGGGAAATTCAACAACTACTTGTTAAAACAATACGCTCACGTTGATACGTTTGTAATACCCTCTGCATTGTACATTTAACTAAGCAATTTTACATCTTGTATTGAGTCTGTGACAAAACTGGTGAAGCTTAGCATTATTGGTAAAGAATTGTAAATCCTACCTAACACTGTCAGTCAGAACACAGTACTGTTCCTCGCCCTCACTGTTTAGTTGTTTTTACATTCTTGTAATATTGTATTGTCATCTAAGTCGAGTGAGGGTTGAGTTTTACTGGTCAAAAAGTAACGGTCATAAGTATTCGTCGTTGTTTTAAGTTGGGCCAAAATGCAACCAGCATCCGTCATTTTGATGACTGGGATAAATGAATAGAAGTTATCCGTCAATGATATTCTTCCTCCATTGGGATCATCGATTTATTGCTGCCCTTCGGAATCGTTGGACTATTCTGTGCCGAAGGTAGCCCGGAATTCTCCAGTAAGCCCGAAGTTTAGTAGCCCGACGTAATGCTGTACCGAGGAGAGAGGTAACCAATTCATAGTAAGCAAAAACTCAGCCAGACTAGTACAAAAACGTAGCAACCCAACCGAGCCATACGACTGTACTCTAAACTGAATAGTTTTCTCCCCGCATGACGTGCAATGGATAAAGAAGAATTGGATGCTATACTGCCCGTGTACTTTTTGCTTCAAAACACTTACCCAAAAATAAGCCAACATAAGCTATACTACGTTTCCTAAAAAAGATCCTTGACCTTTAATCTTCCGCGTGTGCATGGTTGGTAGCTCAGTCGAAGGTCCCTTTAATTTAGCTTCAGCTACAAGATATACTAGGACTAATAAGTGGGCGTGAGAGGCCGTTGGTAACGAACTACGCTCTGCAGGGACTTAGGGTTACCAAAATGTACACAACCTTGGATGCCTAAATGGTTGGGTGTCCCGCACCGGCACCGCGTTGCCATTGGTAGCTACCTTCCCCTTTCAGGTAAAACACCTGACAGGAAGCCTGGGTTTGAGTCCCAGTCGGGTAGTTATCGTTTTTTCTTTCTCAGATTAGTGTATCTTATATTTTCTTAAGGCCAGTCTTCATTGTATATACTGTTTCTTTTGTTAGGCACATACCGTGTCATTTATTTTATATTTCGTTTTATTCGAATGATTAGTGATGCTCTATAGTTTTTGCACTATTGTAATAGACTTTTTTAAAGCTATAATGTGTCTTTTCTGCCAATAGGTACACAATGCGACTGGTAGTAGTCTACTGCAGGAGGCAACGATTTCCACACCATTTGGATACTGTACTACTTTTACGCCTGGTAAGTTGAAAAAAAACTGTTTAATGTAGGTTTAAGCCTTATTGATGAAATCAATTCCAATACAAGAACAACTTTCACTCTAACACAAATATCCGTAAAATTAAAGAATATTAATTACCGTTTAAGTATAAGAGCATTTCACTGGCAAAATATGACCAAACATAGTTTGTATGTTTAGGAATCAAGTATGATGATTGTTACATACAATTTAGGCAATTTCTATAATTTATGAAAGCTAATTTTAAATGCAAGCTAAAGTATTTATTTACAAGCTAAAATAAATGCATAATGCATCTAAGGAATCGTTAAACTTTCCTAATAATAGTTGAAAAGTTTACTTTGTGAGCTCCACTACAACATTTGCGAGTTAATGTTTTCGATTTGTTTTATTTACTTTACTAGGAATAAAAAAAACTAAACAAAGACCTAGGCTTTGTATCAGTAATTGTATATTTCCTTTTTGCAGCTCAGAACTTGGAATTTCAGATATCTGAAATCTCTCTAGACTTGCGGATTTACCAGGAAACAAAACCATTAAACTATCCATACTATCAACATTATCATCAGCCAACACGTGAAATACCAAGGAATGTGGAGAATATGCGGGTAGGTAAATATGAAGTCCGAATCTTCTTTTCGCCAGGGCACTTTCTAGAACTATAAATTTTTCGGCCCTTTCAGGGCACCTTTTACGATTACCGTAAGAAAATGAAGTGTGGGAGTTCATTCAATCCATCAGTTGTATGACTTACGACTTGTATGTCTTATGAATGAGTTATTATTGATGAACTCCATAACTTTGTACTCTTACACATTTCTTAAAAAAGCCCCATGACTATCACTTTCTCGCTAGTACGAAAATTTGGAAATTAGCCATTAGCGAAAATTATAGTGTATAATTTTTTTTAATGGCTAATTTCCAATTTTCCTTAATATTATTTACAGCAATTGTGTCTATTATTTCTTTCTCGCTACTTCAATTCTTTGTAAACAGGACGGAAAGCCAAAGGTTCGAGTAAAATAAATACAGATGCAAACCTATTTATGTTGCCTTTTTTACTTATATGTTAAACTACCTGAGTGTGGAATCGAACCGACGACCTTTGGAAGCAGAGGCCAAGGTCCTACCACTGAGCCATACTGACACGGCCTACTGCTGAGGCATGCCGCTCAGGCATACTACTGTTGAGGCTGTGTCGGTATGGCTCATTGGTAGGACCGCAGCCTAAGGTTACAAAGGTCGTGGGTTCGATTCCCCGTTCAGGAAGTCTGACTATAAGTCAAAAAACATCGTAAATAGGTTTGTATCTGTATTCAGTTCTTTGTTATGTGGGTAAGCCTACGTTAGGAAGAATGCGGTTCCAAAACACTTCTGATAGTGCTGCCTATTACACTGTGTGACATGTAGTAAGTCTTAACAGCAGCAACAGCATAAAAATTACAAACCAATAGAGCTTTGATTCGCACATTGTACCTTTTTTCATGAGGTAATAATAGGCCATCTATTTTTGCGCCCCAGGAAACCGAGTTTTCTTTAAAATTTGTTTTTAATAAATTTTAATAATTTCCTGTGAAATTCCTGATTGATTTTTCTCTCTTTCTCTCTATATTGGCGTTCGTTTGTTATAGATCAATGTTAGATTTACATATCAGTCCCCTTAAAGGACTGCAACCCGGACCACTGCACTGTGACTGAGGTTGGCGCTAATGACCACGTTGTCGACGCGCCATTAAGCCTCAACCCCCCCCCCCTTAAAGGTTTCTACGTTTAACTATTGCAACAAGTGCATTGTTTTGCTGTTTTAATTGATTGATCTGGTTCTTTCTCCTTTGGTGTAAGCAATGGATTTCCTCACAGTCGACGCGCCATTAAGCTTCATCTCTCCCCCCCCCCCCTCACAGTCTTATTTTATCTTAATGACATTGTTTTAGTTCATAACATTGAGAGTGAGCTCATATTTTTGTGTGCTCATTACAGTTTGAAATTTCCTACTAACTGGACATGTTATCAATTCACCAGGATGGCATCTTGAATTTTGCCTTATGATGTGCAATTTTTCACGTCTAGACTGGGGTTCTGACTGGAATGCTGGCTTTGTTTTACCTATTGTCATGAAAACTCAATGTGTGCACTTATATTTAAATTAGTCTAGTTACACTGTGAGGAATTTGTACAAACATTTATGATTGCATCAATGACGTGTTAGGCTTAGGACTGTGACGATTTTTAATGCAAATAACTTCCAAAGATGTGCCTGCAGTTAAAAAAGAGGTATTCGACAGAATTTTTTCCCAGTGTTTTTTGTTGTTGTTGATTTATGTTTAAACGGGCCTGTAATAAGAGAAATCGTGGACACTTTAGCAGATAATTAAAGTACCAATTATAAAGATCCATACGGTTGTAACCCACGCTCAGGCTATGAAATTTTCTCTAAGGGCGCATTTATGCAGCGACTTGCTTTTGCATTCTCGCAGTTAGAACTCAATCGCGATGGCAAAGGTGACATTGCCATGGTACAACGCTAAATGGATTAGCTAAATCCGACATCGTTTGAGTAAATACTTGCAGTCTTATAATCCGTGCCAATAATATAAAGAATTCCTCATGACGAAACAATTTTCCCAAACGCTTCTGAACTCACGTTATTAGCTGATTTTGTTGCGAGGCGGCAGACATAAAACCGCCGCCATGTTGGAATTTGAGGTAACTTCTAGCTTCTAGCTGCGAGAATGCAAAAGCGAATGGTTGCGTAAACCCGGCCTAACACTGGTAGCAAGACTGAAGAAAAGCTAATCCAGATTAGTGAATCTACGAAAATATTATAACACTAGCTATTTACCAAGATCATAGCTTTCACAAACAAGGAAAGTTTGTATTTCAAATTATATCCTTACAATTTGTCTTGTTCAACATACTTTCAAAGTTACCCTTATAATTTTACACTAATTGTTGAAGAAATTTTTCTTCCCCAAAAATGATTACTTGGATAACATGCACCGTCCTTAATTCACTGTATGCTATTTGCAAACATCTAGCTGATCCAGACATCGCAAAGACCAGCATCAATAGCAAATTAAAAAGTCGACAAAAGGATGTGCATTTCATCAAGAAGAACTTTCCGCAGCAATCTGCACCACTCATGTTTTTACATTCCGGTGTTAGAGTTGAACAGCGACCTATCATCTTCGTTCATGACTCTACCTGAACATTACCCAGACTTTCCAAAATCAGTAAAAACAAGTTCGAACGTTTGCAGTTTACGTACTACAACAAAAGAAAATCATTTCACCAAGAAATAGACCTCAAACAGTCAGACAACAGGGAAACAGCAAAGTAGCAGTTATAACAGTGGCTCCAAAGATTGGTATACGTCCCTTGAGTTTTAGAGAAGAGAATGAGCTAAGCGTACCCTACAATGGACACCAAATTGCAAAATGTTGGTTGGTCTGTTGGTTTGGTGGTTGCAATTGCGTAGTTTGGGTGGAGCCCAAACGAAAGGTTGGATTGGCATGAAATTTGGTAATGCGCTTGAAACCCCAAAAATTTTCCGTTAATCGAACAATTATCACAGAAGAAATTACACATTTTTTATTTATTTCTAACACTCACCATTGTACATTTGGATTCTGGTGAAGCATATACTATGCTGGTGGTAGTCAAGTACACTATAAAAAACATAGCAAATTAAATTTTTGTTTTTTTCTTTCTAGCTAATTACCTTTTTGGAGGTAACTCGATGAAATCATAACATTAGTTTGTTGCATTTAACCACTATAGGAAGAAACACAATCATAAAAAAAAACAAAAGGATTCCATTAACAACACAACTTACTTTCATTTGAAAAAGAATGCTTGGAGAAATTCACTTCAGCATAACGACGAAAGTGGCGGTTACACTAGCGATGGGAATCCCGAATATGAAACCTAAAATCGTCATATTAAGCCGAAGTGTTATATATAAAACGAAAGTTAGAACAGACGACGTGTTTTTACCACAGCACGAAACAATAATATGCCTACCTCTCTTAGTTTATAGATTCCCTGTTGCCACGGTAACATGAAGTCTCAAAACCAAAACCGTGTTGCATGAAGGAATAAACCTAACTCTCCATCCCAACTGTTTTAAACTGATACTTACGAAATTAAATAGGAGGTAAATATTAGGCCTACATGCCCTAAATTAGGCCTAAAACCTAAAACTATGCCTAAAACCTAACACATTTTAACCTACAATATTGTGATTATTATTTATTTTAGATTACATAATAGATATTGCTTTTGCAGTGCGTGATAGAGGTGTGTCTGGCTCGACATTTTCGTTGGTGGCGATGTCAAGTCTTATACCAGAGGAAGTATTGTGAACATTTTGAATCTGCTGATTAGTGTGAAAAACATCCTACTGATGACTGTTTGGCTTGCAGTTAAATCTCTTATTATTATTTTTTTAATATACAGACTACATTTTCCACAGCACTTCTGTAAATCGTTAGAATTATTACCAGTGGCAGCTCAAACAGCAGTATCTACGTGTGCTGTTTTATTTTTACTCGGCAGCGATGGCTCACATGTTTAGAGTGGGCTGTGAAAAGAGGCTACAAATAACTACGCAGCAACTAAATGCTGGAGCAAACAAAAGCTTGTTAACATAAATTTGACACGTTCTAGCCAAATAAGGAAAACGCCAGCCAAGAGCAGCAGTATGTCTCACCAAAAGGCAAAGAACCCAACTTAGCTCAGTAATTATTGCGCATAGATTTGTAGTTTGAAACGAAGATCTGTTTGCTCTGCTTACAATAGGCTGAAAGCCTGTTTCATAGTAATGAAAGAACTATTAGAGGAAGTGTAAATTTAATACCACTATCACGAACAGTCACACAATCTGATGTCTGCTGAAACATATCTCCACGACTTAGTTGGGCTGTAAGGTTTAATCGTACTTCTACATCTTTTGAGCACATGTTAAAATATAAAGAGGGTACAAGTTAGAAAACCTTTACAAAAAGAGCAAGATCAATTTGGAAATTATTAAGGAAATCTTGATCAATCTTGGGAAATCCAGGCATGTCACACTTGGGATTACAGACTTATAGGGGACACTAGTAGATCTCGGAAAGTCTTTACATCAACACTCACCAACTCTAATCGGGATTAGGTATTCTAATTCGTTTAAACTCCATAAAAATCATTAAAAATATCTGGACAAACTAACCCTTCATAAACTGTGTATCTGCAATATTCCCGAAAGTGCCCTTTCACGGAACTTCATTCTAATGCTCTCCAAACTCAAGTGTCTCGGTCGGCCTTGAAAACCAGACGCTTCTGTCGATCCGTTGGCTCAAAGAAGCAATTGCTGAATTACTACAATATATTCACTATCTCGATATACTGCAACTGTTGTAAAACAATGTAGTGTCATGAACTGCCATAGCAACCGATTGTAATAATTATTTTAGAACAGCCTTTGTTAGGTGTCCTTATTACTACACTTCTAATCTGAATCTTCTGGGACAAGCATCAAACCATGTAAGTTGATTGTATTTTGATCCTTGTAGCTCAAAATAATATTTCAGGTATTCTTAAGATATGATGCAGTAATGTGTTTGTCTGACCTTACTTTGTCACTATTTTGAAATTTGGCTAGAATATTTTCATGCAACTGCTATTTTTAATTTTCGATTTGCTAGTCATAAAAGTTTATTGTTGAAAATAGCAAATCTCTGTGACTACGCCATCTGTAATTGGTTCAATAAGAATAAGTTGTCGTTTTATTTGGGCACTATTATTGTGCTTAGTTAAGTGTGATTCAGGTCCAACTAATTCTTGATTATAAGTGGGGAATTCTGGCAGTATTTTTACTAC
>JAHWFP010094983.1:18682-36274 GCA_023313725.1 Lithobius niger | reverse complement strand
GCCGCGGACCAAGGAAGTCCAGTGATTAGTGTATCTTTCTCAGATTATTGTATATTGTATTCTCATAAAGCCAGTATTTAATGTTGACTGTATATGCTCCATTCACGTGAACTATTCAAACTACAATTGATGGTGGGATTTAATTGATTGGCTTTCTCCAATCCGGGAGGCCAAGGAGGGGACAGAAAGCCAAAAAGGAAGCAAGTCGCTTGAAAGCTGCTGAACTAGAATATCAGAAAGCTCGTCTTTCCTTCATAAACTGAGTGCCCTGATTAAGAAATCAAACTACGGACAAAAGAATTTGAACAACAAATTCGGCTTAAACAGCTCGCAGAGAATTGCAACCACGAATCAGAAATTAATCGCGAGTTAGAAGTGCAAAAAAAAAAAAGCTGGAAAACGATGCCAGGTTCAAATCACGGTTTCTAACCCAACTGTTCTACAGTCTCTACCCAGAGCAAACCCGAGTGTGTTAATACATTAATGCTTAACAGGGATGAAAATAAAGGAAAGGATATTAGTGACCATCTTACGCACTGCGCGAGAACACTTGAGCAAGTTAGGCTTGCTGACAGGGGCACCCATGATGTGGCTCCGAGGCAGTCCTTTGAAAATGGCTCCCTAACCCTAACATGGGGCCCCTCCCTCACCCCTGATGTGAGTGTCCCTCATCCTAATACGATCGAGGTCCCCACACCCTGATATGGGGCACTCTCACCCATTACCCTGATACAGGGCCCCTCCTCCTAATATCAGGTCCTCTCACCCTGATGTCGGGCCCCTCACCCTGCTATTGGGTTAAGTCACCCTGATATGGTGCCCCTTCACCCTAATGTGATGTCCACGTGGCAGGGCCATTGGCCCAAGGCAAGATTTTGTGAATGCAATAAATGAGAGACTGTAGATGCAATACTGTGCAACTTACTACAACACCAGGAGGAATGATAGCAAAAAGAAAAAGAAATAGAAAAATAATATTAAAATTGCAAAAAAGAAAAGAAACAAAATATTAAAGTTGTTATAAAGCAAGAGTGGAACAGTTGCCAATAGTGAAAAGTATTTAAAAAAAGAATGATTTTGCATAATGAGAAGTGCTTGTTGGGAGCCCCGGGGAAGGGAGTTGGCACTTTTTGTAATGTTTGTAATTTTCTAATTTTTTTCTTTTTCATAAAGTGAATGATACTGGTGAGGACTTGAAATTCTTATTATAATGTATTTTTTAAAAACGGTTGACAGATGGTCTTAAGTTGTCATTGCAGAGGACTGTGAGATGCGTTGTTTGAAAGAAAAAAAGTTTACCACCGAGATTTATAATCGGCGCCAGAAACAGCTCGCGCCTCCCCTGCAGTTGCTCCGTGCCTCCCAAGGGAGGCGCGCCTCACCGAGTTGGGAAACGCTGGACTAGAGCAACAAGTTCTGATCTAGAAAAGTTAACTTCGAGTACGTCTAGCAGCAGTGTAGATAAAAAGCCTCATCTGTCACCACGGTCGGTCGTTCGAACGTTTACAGTGTTTATAAAGGCATAATCTAACATAAATTCTAGTCCCTTCCAGGCTATAGTCGTTATAAGGTACTTCCAGCAGAACCTGTTGAAATAAGGATTGTTGATCGTAAAGATATTGCTACTCGTTTTAAGCACACATTTTACAGCAGACAGCAATATGTTTAACACTGAGCCTCTTCCAGACTTTTCGAAAGTAACTGACCTGTACCGGCCCACTTGTAAGAAGAAAGACGTTTTCTCTTGATCTTCTTTTTTAATTAACTTCCCATAAAATATTAACTCGTTGGAGGACTTTCCCTTGTTATTGTTTCCCTTGGAAGTTTCCTTTGTTATTGGCGGAGCAGAGTGAGTGAAGCGAGCGTAGCGAAGCCTTTAACGGACACTGAATTGCAAAAGGTAGGATTGTTGATTGGTTGCACTTTTGTAGTCTGGGTGGAGCCCAAAGTAACGGGCAGATTGCTATGAAATTTGACACATTGCTAGATAGCCCAAAAAGCAGTGCTGATCTCAAATTTGCCGTAAATTGATCAATTATAATACACGAAATTACTATTTTTCGATCTAACACTCGCCATTGTAAATTTGGAATCCTGAATAGTTAAGGAATTCCATAGAAGCATACACTGTTCTGCTGTAAACAAGTAAACACGTAAACTTTTAAAAACCGTCAAAATAAATCATCGTTGCTTCCTTATAACTAAAAATCTTTTTCGACGTAACTCAATGAAATAATAACTTTTTAGTATCGCATTTTAACAACCAGAGAAAGGCAGGCAAATAGAAAACACAAAAGGATTCGTAATGACTTAAATTCGTTTCATGTGAAAAAGAATGCTTGGTCAGGAATTCACCCAACAAGGGTATCAAAATGGGTGTTCACACTATCAACGGGAATCCCAAATGTGAAACCGAAACTTGCCTCAGCCATCAAGAAACTATTTATACAGAACGAAAGCATAAGCAGACGACGTGTTTATACCGTGTAGGGCGGATTATTTGACTGCTTTTACGTGAGTTTGTGCGGTTATTTTTTCACACCACCGTTTGCATTTTTTTTTTTTTTTTACATTTTATTACGTTTTTCATTATTTTATTTAACCCATCAGTAAATGTTCTTATTATTCACACAGCCAGCACCCCTGCGATACACCCCACGTGTCCGAGTCAATCAATTTTTGGGTCATCAAGCTGTGAAAACGAGACCCGACCATCTTTGCGTCAGGCGTATTTGACTATTTGCCACACGTTTCTTTAACAACTCCACCTCTTTGCCCCATTTTTTCAGACGTCGAGCTTTCCTGCGTTACTTCCGTGGACGAGGGTGCAGCATAAAGGCGGAGTTTCTCATTTCGCTGCTTTATTCGTATGACCTACTGTAAGCGATTTCTTTGTTTTTATTACTATCGTCTTCAACACAACCCCCGTTTGAACACAGGATGTATTTAAGGAATTTGCATATCTGCGTTTCTAGGTGGCGTTTGACTACGAGGGATTGTCCAAGTTTGGGGAGTGGGAGGAAAAAGTTTCGGACAGGCAACAGGGGTCCGACGCTACAATCGGATTAGAATGCAAAAACAAAGTTTTTTTTTCTACGTAAAGGGCAAAAAGGGGCAGGGAAAAAAGTGGGGCACGTGCCGCAAAGTGCTGATGCCTTTGGACTACGGAAGAAGGGGGTTGCAATTTGCGGAAGCTGTATATTTTGTTTTTACCGAGAAATATTTTGAGGATGCATTTTTTTAGTTTAAATCATTTTACATAAAACATGTTAATTCGCCAAAAAACGTGTTATCAATAACAGTTTCATTTTTACAACCAGCCTTAAAACAAATGTATCTAAAGAGTAAAGAAAAAATCACTAATTCTCCTGAATTACTTCCTTCATCATCAGTAATGAAGCCAGTAGAGTAAATTTTTCGTGGGGAGGGGATTTTACTCCACCTCTGCTATTTTTCTTGCGCCACATTATGTACGGCTTCCTCAAAAACAAAAGGTTTTACAGAAAAAAAAATAGTACAAAAAATAGTACAAAGACCTGGTAATTTTTACTGCACAATGTACCGTAAACTGTGGATGCATTGTGCAGCCAAATGTAAGCGAGGGGGGGGGGGGGGGAGTTTGAGCCCCCCCCCCATACGTACTTCAAATGCAACGACACAGACGCCAATACTCCTTATTCAGATCACATTTTCGACTTGGAATATTTTTACGGTTAAGCACTGGAAACAAATCACCAGGTCTTTGTAAGATATTTTTTTATGGATTTTTTTTTAACAATGATGGCAAATTAGGTTACGGAGTAGATTTTACATTTTTTACGTGTCGGCAGCGTCAGTTATTGTGCTGTATTTAGGTGTCCTCAACTCTGAATGTATAAGACATGCTGTGACGATAGCAGCCATTGGGTGGTGTTGTGTTCATTATTACACGTAAAGGAATGAGGAAAACAGCACACATCAATAACTACAGTACAGTAAGCCATTTTCATGGATTCAGTTTCGTCGGAGTGGCACGATCCGGATTTGAACTGACAACCCAATCCGTCCCTAGGCAACAGACATAACGCCTTTACGGAACGGATATTTGACTTCGTGATTGGGTGAGGCAATAATAAAAGTTGCTCCCTGTTTGGGCAATTACTCACCAGAGCATAAAAACACATTTTGATTTTGATTTTAATTTTCATCACTGATATTTGGTGCCTTGTTCACAAAACAAGAGTCAAAAAATTTGTTTCATGTGTTTTATGTTTTTTTTTACTCTATTTTGTGAACAAGGCACAAAATATCAGTGATGAAAATTAAAATCAAAATCAGAATGTGTTTTCATGCTCTCGTGAGTTATTGGACAGTCAGGGAGTAACCTTTTTTCATCGCCTTTACAGATGTGGCCATTCCTCCCGCTGGTTATCAGTCTGGAGACGGATTGGGTTGATAGTTTGAATCAGGTCATGCCACTCCTACAAAACTGGATTACATAAAGGTGGCTTTTTGT
The DNA here is from genome assembly GCA_023313725.1 of Lithobius niger. Lineage (NCBI taxonomy): Eukaryota > Metazoa > Arthropoda > Chilopoda > Lithobiomorpha > Lithobiidae > Lithobius > Lithobius niger. The sequence goes on along the minus strand of JAHWFP010094983.1, from coordinate 31,779 downwards.
ACTAAATAAAGAGTAAACCACAATGTAAAGGGTAAATGAAGCAAGCAGTCTGCATTAAAAACTGGCCTTGAGAGGAAACACAATACACTAGTCTGAGAAAGAAAGAAAAGACAATTGCCCCGACTGGGACTCGAACCCAGGACTTCCCGTTTACTCGGCTGGAGCCTGTAGCCAGTACCCGCCCCGGTAGCGCAGTAGTTAGAGCGCCCGGCTGGTAAACGGGATGTCCTGGGTTCGAGTCCCAGTCGGGGCAGCTGTCTTTTCTTTCTTACTCAGACTAGTGTATTGTGTATCCTCACAAGGCCAGTCTATAATGCAGACTGCTTGCTTCATTTACCGTAAGTTATTTCTAGAGCATGGTTTCGCTGTTTGGCTTACTTTCCTCTTTTCTTTAAACTGTAATTTACAACGATTTGCGTACATTTATGTAACTCTTCGTGGAGCTTTTGGATTGATTTGTATACCTTTTCCCTTTTGCTTATGGCCGCAAGCATTTTTGGCAGAGTGGAGGCCTCTCACTGCTACGACCTTAATAGCGGGTTCAGTTAGTTATCTTTTTGCCAGTGGAGGCGTGGCCGTAGCGATAAAGGCGCTGTGTCAGCGATCTGGGGACGGATTGGATTGCCCGTTCGAATCCGGGTCATGCCACTCCGACCAAACGTAAAAGCATAAAGGTGGCTTAATTCCTATACTACGTTTGTAGTGGACGATTTTCGCTGTTTGGCTTGTTTATTCTTTCCTTTACATAATTTACTAATTTGAATTTATTATTTGATTATTTCTATACACTAGTACTGCATTCCGACCAAGAAAAAACTAGATGTAACAGCGGTCCCTAAAAAAAATGCACAAACTTGAAAAACGCACAACTTTTATTCATTTTCTTTGTCAACTGTGTAAAAAAATATATATATCATCTTACATGTCCAACTACAGAAATACAACTTAATAAAAAAAAAAAACAGACCCTTTTTTTCTTTGGCATTTTTAATCTATATTGTGCGCTTTGTCACAACCGAGGATTGCATATGATAAATATATGTACAAAAACACACAAAAATATATAATTATTCAACTGAAGCACAGAATAGCATTACGATATATCTACGTACGATTTCCCATAAAATAAGCGAAACATAACAAATCTGCTGTTGTTCTAAATTGTACAAGTAATGAAGATACACTTGAACAATTCATGTGAAATAAATTTTCATATTTCGAATGGAAGAGGCTTTAATTGACCAACATTCAAAAGTGGGTTTCAGATTACGTCAAATGCCTATCTGGCTTCATAGTTTCCTCAAAATGATTGGTTTACCTCATACGAAATTTCCATTTTTCAGGTTTTCGTTTACTAAAGTGATGTACGAATTGGGCAAATGGTGTTGCGTTTGTTTCATATTGACCGCTTTCTTAGCTTCTAGCAGAAGTGTCTCTTATTAACATGCTTATTACTTAAAGATTATTTCATTAATTTGATCGTAAATATTAGAAGAACTCCGCTTTTTAAAGAACAAACAGGATGGAAAGTCATATCGGCTCCATAAGTGATAAATAAACACAGTTGAAAAACTATTTCCGTTTCTTTTTGGACTTAAATTATCAGACTGCCTGAGCGGGAATTGAACCGTCGACTTCTGAGACTAGAGGGACGAACTCTTATCACTTCGGCCGTGTCAGCATGGCTTAACGGTATACAACTTCGGACTTTGGTCTCAAAGGTCGAGGGTTCAATTCCCACTCAGGCAGTCTGATATTTAAGCCCAAAAGGAAACGGACATAGATTTTAATCTGTATTATTTACTTTTAGACAGGATAACTGAAAAGAATAATTAAAAAAAAAACAATTCCATGCAATATTCTACGCAATTTAAAAAAAATTCTAAATTTTGAGATTTTGAACACGCGACTGTCCAGTTGCAGTGAATTGTGCAAATCACATAATTTGTGCATGAAGATTTCTAATGGCTTTTCTAAAAGACACAATGCAAAAACAAAAATATAACGTTAGAAAAATAAAAGACTTGCTTAAATTACAGTTAGGGTCTAAACATTTTTCTTACTACCACCATCCAGGGTTATTAATATTACCAAAATTTAATTGACGCGCCCATCACCATCTTCACCAGTCAGGGTTTAAAGTTAAAATTTGTGAAAGTTTGAAGGGCAAGTAAGCTTGATTTCCAATCGTTTATTCATTAATATGGCTATCATAAATCGAAAAAGAACAATAAAAATACGTTGCAATTATGAATTTCTTAATGCAGACGTCGTTGGCGAAGTGTTTTAACAGATTTAACTGGCAAGTGTCCTAGATTTTTTTTATTTTTTCCTCCAAAAGAAAAAAGGCAAAAATTTAACATCTGTAAAATGCCCGAAAACTTTAGTTAGGTTAAACAGTGACAAGTAATGGCACTAAAAAAATTGGTAAACCTCAAATTTTTTATTTTTATTGTACTTAATGCCGCGCAGCAAAGGATTTTAATTGTTCTTTTAGTATTTAAGAGTAAAAAAGTCCTAATATTCTAATAAATAAGAGAAAAACCATCTTGTTAGGCCTTTTGCAAACGTATCTTGATCAAGACATTTCGAGCTGCGGAAATTTTGTTAGTAGAACAGTCTGCAGCATTCAAACTGGTATCCAACTGGTTAATCAACGTTACATAAGGGGAAGGTGCAGGGATAAACATAGTATAACTGAAGGGGGATGCGCTGATTGAGTGAGTAATTCCTTGGGTCCCCACGGAGAGACTTGTGAGGGGGGATGGGCAAGGGGGTCTGGGGGAGCACTGTAAGCTTTTTCAGCGGTGTCTAGAAGCTAGCGTGTTTTTAAGAAATCAGCCTGATTCGAAAAATTTTCGCAGAACTTTACGCAATTTTCATACGATTCAAATTTTCTAAAACGTATCATATGTAGGATCCTTGAAACTTCGTTCGTTGTACTCTTCGAACGATTGCTATGAAATGCCTTAGCCAACAATACCGCCATATGTGCAAAATTTCACGCATAACATGTGCTATATCTCTAAAATTATACCTTGTATATCCGAAATAATTCGTTCTTATAATATCATACGTAGATTAAAGCTTCGTTTATACCATTTCAGGATGAGTGACCCTTACAAAGACGCAAATTTAGGGTACAAGCTAAGCCAACAAAGCAAAAAAAATTAATTTGGATCAAGAAATAAAATTTGTGATTATCGTAGTTGAGTTACCAAAGGTATGTAAAAATGCGACGTTGGCTGCACAAAACTAAAAATTTCTGGAGTCGAATGACGAGCGGTCAAATGAAGCCACCAATTAATTTACTTTTAGTTACAATTTTTTAAGTGAACATATCCGTTGCAACCTCACAAGTACACCATATTTATCGTTTACTTACATTTTGAGCAATGTGCGAGCATAAGCTATTCTTATTACAACGCAATACACGAAATATGTACACAAAATCACAAACAGAACAAAAGATTTACAAAAAGAAAAATTAATAATGACAATTAACTATTTGGTGTCTCTTAGTCTCCTCATCACCCTCTTTGGAACAAAGGTTTTTACAACAGAATACACAATGTAGAGCTGAAAAATAAGAGAAACTAATTTACTCACACAACAATTGAAATTTATAAAAAAAAAAAAAAAAAAAACTGACTGATTTGAAAGTATTTTCGTTATTTTGAAAGATAAGTTTTTTTTGTTTAAATCTACGAAAATTTAAAATTTCCTGCAGAAAATGTCGAACGTTTCTGTGAAAATTTGGTATTTGCAAGGCAGAAAGCCTAACGTGATCGATTAAAGTTAAATAAAAAGACTTGCAAACCTACATCAGTTGTCTTTTGGACTTGTATCGCACTGTCTGTACACAGAATTGAACCTACGATCCGGACCAGAGCCACACTAAATCAGCTAACGGCGCAGATCAGTGGTCGGCTTGGGTCCCGACCATTGATTTTAAAGCTCGTGGGTTCAAGTCCCCACTGAGACAGTGATGTTTAAGCCCAAACCGGAAATAGGTTGGAAAAAGGTTGATGAGTATTTTTTTTTATCAATATTGCTGAGCAAAAAACAATTGCGTATTGGAGAGAATTAAGCAAAAACTGGAATATTTAGCTAAATTTGAGCATGAAAAAGGTAAGGAGTGGAAAGGAAGGAGCAGGGAGGAAACCACGATTAGTCGAAGGAAACGGAAATATGGCCGCCATCTTGAAAAATGGCGGCCATATTTCCGTTTTCTTCATTTCTCTCGAAAACTATTCAGACACACAATCATCTTCTTAATCCGTTTCTGACCTCATACGAACAACAAGCAAAATACGAATAGTTAAAAAAAACTGACTGATTTGAAAATATTTTCGTTATTTTGGAAGATAATTTTTAGTGTTCCAAACAGTGACTGACAAACGCTACACAACAATGCAGGTCGACCTTCTGTACGGGGGTTGTCTTAAACTATATCGATCAACAAAAGCAAAAAGAATAATTACAAACTAAAGCCAAACCAGTGTCCAAACTAAAAGCCGCCATCGGCAGAAAAAAAGCACTTCCTACTCCATTGTATTAGTATTTTAGATGTTTTAGATTTTTTTTACGGATGGCGGCTAAGAGTTTGATACGCGACAATGACTTCAGCTGCAGTTATTCGTGTTTTAGACATATATTTGTAAGAAAAAAAACCTCTCTACCTTAATTATGATTATAAATTAAAACTGAATCAGTTTGTCCTCTAATGAAGTTAACGCGTAACGAAAAAATGCAAAACTAAGTTTTACAATATGTATATTAGGCAACAACTCTTGTTGGTGGATGGAAATTGACTGAGCGTGTAAGTAAAAAAAAATTGTATGTCCTGCTGGAAAAGTTTTTTGGTTACTTAGTCCTGAAAGAAATTTTTTGCATAAGATGTAGTTGCTGAACAGCATTGTGCCAGAAGTTTAGGCAAAAACAGCATTGTGTCAGAAGTTTACGCAAAAATAGTTTTGTGCCAGACGTTTAGGCAAAACAGCATTGTGCCAGAAGTTTAGGCAAAAAAGCATTGTGCCACAAGTTTACGCAAAAATAGTTTTGTGCGAGAAGTTTAGGCACAGGTCCCAATGCAATGTTATGAAGTGGAAGAAATTGACACCAGAGAAGAAAATTAGATTAAAAATAAAGCCAAACCGCGGAACATAAAAATCATGCATGATATTTAACTCCTAAGTTGAATACACTTTCGAAATTAATTGATGAAATAATTATATAAAAAATGCAATAAACTAGTAGAATTCATTGGTTTGAAACTACACATCCAATGTATCCTAAATATCTTATTTGCTAGCCTTGGAGTAGCCAATTGTATTACAGTGTTACAATCAGTTATATCACATTTTGTGCTTATCACAGAAATACATAATAAATCCCACTATTTAAATATTACAGACAAAGAAATATCTGTGCACCAAACCACAACGGATCAAAGTCAGTATTGTACATTAATACAATTGTATGTCACAGATATGAGAAATAGTAATACAGAGCACAGGTTTCATGACACATTACGGGAAAGGTACGTAAATATACACAAGTTGTGGATATATAACAATCGACAAAGATGAAACTTCAGCTTCTTGTATGGTTTAAGCACAAGGCAGTTATGAGTAAATGTTTTGAGCAGCATTTAAAGAACTTTAATTGAACTGATTTTATACCCTCGTTGTAGTCTAAGACAGATTACAGACCGTAACTTGGCAATTTTTCTACTCAAAACGCATCCAAGTAAAATTTTAAAAAGGACCTGTATTCGCTACTACGGCTCAGTCGGAAAATGCGTTGGTGTACTTATCTCGGAAGTAACTGATGCGGAATCGAGTTTGGGATAAGGTTTATTTTCATTGCATTGCCTACTAGGGATTGACCGATGCGATCCGAAAACGACATTTTACTTTTTCACCGATACCGATTGGAGTTGTTTGATTCAATTCCAATATTTGGAGAGAAAAAGATTACTTTAGGTTCTGAAAAAAGTAAAAAGGCTAAAACTTTAGGTTTAAAGCAGTCTTTAATATAAGGCCACTAAAAGTTAATTAAGTGGTTCTCAAGAACGGATGCGTTGTTTTTTTCCTTAGACCATGAAACGGTTTTTTAAGACATACTCTAAAATATAATTTCTCAATCACACGTCAACGCTTTCACCAGACATTTCCCGGAGTCGATGACCATACCAGCCAGAGCTCCATTCACGTGATCGCCTCGAAAGGAATTCAATAATTCAGTGGCGTATCACAGCTAAAAACTTGGATTTTTATCCAATGTGCAGCATTTACAAGCTGAACGTGGCTGAACCTCAAAATTAAAAAATAAATGTGGTACTCTATAACTAGATGTAGGCTAGTGTAGTTTTTTGGAGGGTTTGGTTTTAAAAAAAAAACATCACCACACACGAAAAATCGAGAATAAGAATTTTTTTTAAACCCCACTGCTCGCCAGCGTGTTTATTTTAGTACCGCTGCCGAGAACCATTTAATTAACTTTTATCTGCCGAAAACAGAATTTCGTTGGTTTGTTGTATTTGGGTATTTTAGCGTAAACTAATAAAAATTAATATTGTACACAAATATTAATTATAAGGTAGCCAGGAAAATGATGCTCGAATTCGGCTTTAAAATGCCGTAAATCGCATTTCGTTATCCGTCTGGTCCAAAGTTTTTGCATTTTTTGAAGCTGTTTAACCGCCTTGTGCTAGACCAATGCGCAGTAACGATATGAAAATGTATTTCTGTTACCGATTCCGATCCTATACCGATATCAATATCAATATCGGTCAATCCCTACTGGCTACAAATAATAAAAAAAAAAGAGCGATTTACGAGTTTTCCACTTTTGCGCCACGCACTTCCGGTTTATTTAATCCTAAAACTATTGAAATTTTCTTAAGTTGGAAAATTGTTACAGCTGCTTTTTGAAAAGTCTCAAGTCGGGGCTGGTAAAATTACCTCTTCCCTCCGCACCTACATCTGTTGTACTGATTTTTGAAGACGCCTATCATGATGTTAGCCAGCAAAGAGATTCGAAGTACCACCCTACGTCACCAAAGCGGCCTTTCAAAACACAGGACCACCATCTATTTGGTCGCGCAATTAAGAGGCGGCCTTCTTAACCATGGGTTGATAGTTTGAATATCAATTTCGCTAGGTAACACGTAAAGTCTAAAAATACTGGCATTTCAGTGGACTACTACTGTAACAAAGGGTTAATAACGAAGGAATACTTTTATTAGAAAAAGAGATTTCTAAATTGAATCAATGCAAATTTTACGCAGAATCTCGGTAAAGTGACTCGTTGCTTAAAAAGAAGAAGTTGGGATTGGGGAGGGGGGGGGGGAGGGAGGGTCCTGCAATTTATGGCTCGTAAATTACGATCTTGGCCTTTCTAGAACATTCCGCCATTCCGCCACACAAAAATAACGAACGATATCCGTTGCTTTACAGCGCTTTACGATATTTAACAGAAAAATAAAAATAAATCTCATTGAATCAGTCTCATTTCTAAAGAGAAATTATTTCGGAATTATTTTGAAACAACTCGAAACGGAAGGAAACTGGCGTGCTTATGAAAATTTTACAAACCGAAGCGACTTTTGCATAATTCTTTTACCACTTCTGTGCATTTTAGGAAGATATTTTCACAGTTTTTCAGTTTTCGTTTAGAAAGTTCATTTGAAATTCTTGAATTTATACAGGATGTTTTCAAAAACTTAGATGAAATTCAAGGCCTTTCGTCAGTCGTGATTAATTTTGTAGCATTCAAAAACAGAAATACAGAGAAAAAAAATCTATTAAAAAAAAAGATACATATAAAACTTATTCGTCGCATTAATTTTAATACTAGCTACAGAAAACTTACTCGCATCTATAAACATGGGACTGCAATGTTTTTCATAAGTTGATTTTTCTGAACATAAAATCAACCGCAGTTCATTAGTTGCAGCTCGTAGATGTGACCGCGAGCATTGGTTGATTTTAGTTTCACCGAAGATATTTACCACTGCGTTATTTTCTCTATTTTCTAGAAAATAAAAATTAAATAATTTGGAAAACCCTAAATCTTTATCCAGAAACACACTACCTAGCTATAAGAATGACGAAGTGCTTCGCTTTCTGCATGAAATTGCATGAAATGTAGGCACCGTTGCCACACTCGTTGTTTTTGTCTTGGAGTACTGGAGTATTAAAAAAAAAAAAAAGTCGTTGATCATAATTTATTGCTACAAATTACCGGAATGCCATTAAATTTGTTGTAACGGAAAGCAGCTAACGCATCCTATGTAGGTGCGAAAGGGATGACGGGAATTAGGTAAGTGCTAGCTAAGAAGGAGGTAAAATCATGGGTATGCATAATTGTGTTTGGCAACGTCTCAGCGGACCTTTAAAAATAGTAGCTTTTAGTTCATGATAACATACGAAAGCGGAAAGTTTTTGTTTTAATTTTAGAGCTAGAGGGCAGGAAAACGGCATAGCATGAAGACGGGAACGAAGAAACATTTTATCTATCGCTGACCTTGATTCCAGACATTCAAGGTCATGAAACGTTAGCGTTTGTCTGTCGGACCCTCAGTTTAAATAAGACATTTAGACAAGATAAGGCACGAGCAAGGCATTAAGAAAACGAAAATCGCATAGTGAGTTTTAGGAGAATTCAAGTTATCTATTCGAGCCATGAGTATCTGAAAATTTGATTTATTAATTTATTTCGTTTGATTCATTAATTTGCTTTGGCAGCATCCGAGTTCAGTTTGGGTCTGGGAATTACAAACGCCGAGTATTGTAATGAAAAACAAAAGAAAAAATTAAAAACTACTAAAATGATAGTTACTTTAAAAGGACGTAGTACACCAAACACATTATTTTTTTGTTAACTTTCTTCGTTTGCGTAAAAATCATGGAAGGGCGTAAATACTTCATTAATGAGCAAGCCTACAGTGTAAAGGGGAAAGGTGGTGGTAGAACGCTTTTACATTTTTGGTGAATAGCAACAACACAGAAAAATAATAAAAATTTAAAAAATTAAAAACATAAATGTACACAAACGTTCCTAAAAATCACACGTACATATATATATAAAAAAAACATAATACCGAAGCCATTCATCCGGGAATTACACATGGAAGTGCAATCCATTTTTTTTAGTTTTGAGTTTTCGTAAATTAGGCACAATAGACGAAAAATAAAAATTTACTCAACGGTAGTAATGCTTTTCCTTCGTATTTATCGCTTGGACCAGCTGAACACGTCACGCTTACCTGCACCGGGATTCGAACTAGCAACCTTTATGTTAGCAAGGCGGCCTTTCAGAACTTAGGTCCACAGCAGATTGGCTCTCCGATTAAGAGGCGGCTTTCTTAACTGTAGGGTTAACTAATTTGAATTTCGGTGTAGCTAATGATATAACGCATAGCCCGAGTCCAAATACGTGGAACAAATTTGAAACAATCGAAAATTTTGAACAAACGAAGAAAAACCTCTGATGCAAGAATTGTTCGTCAACGAAATTTTCAGAGTAGAGCAAAAAAAATAAAAATCGGAAAGGGACCATCAAATAAAAGAAGAATAAAATCAACAAAACGTGAGTCAGTGTATTTCTTGATTATTAGTTACAATTTCTGTAAACATACTGCATATAAACTGCTGCATTTTCTCCGTAATTTCTAGCTTTAGCCAAAAAAAAACAACATTTTGTCGAGGTGTATCATGACTTTTGTTAACAAATCATATTATATCAATGGTAATTTGAAGGAAGATAGGCCTTTCGCAGTTTTTCGTGCCACCGTGTATTTCAGGAGCACACTTGTAGAAAAAAATAATGACGAATTTCAAATAAGGTAACAAAAGTATTCCTAAAAAACCGGCCGCGCCCCCCCCCCTTAAAACTAACGTTAAAGAAAAATGACGTACAGGACCAGCTCTTTCCAATTGTTACGAAGAAATAATCGGTTCTAATCCGACATCAATTCGAATTGATAAACAACGATTTCAAAATGTTATTTTGCTACAGTAGTAAAGGTACTTGTGTAGTGAGATGAAAATATGAGATCATTGGAAACATTGGACACCGGTGAGTATATAAAGAGCTCGGAATATAAACAGTCAGAGGGAAGATGGCTGTTACCAAGGTCTCCAAACTGGTGACGCACTTCTCAATGTTTTACGCTCATCAGCCAGTCCGGAGCTGCAGGTGGCAGCATTGTTTGTATTGTTGTTGCTTGCTTGAGCATTCACATATGAAGAACAAGGTGGCGGTGTAGAGGATATCGGAAGTCGGCAACTGCTTGCTGTTTCCGGTTCCGGCTTCACGACGTCGTCCATGTTGATTGTTTTGTTTGCTGCTTCAGGGTGTTGATTTGTAGTGACGTCACTTCCGTCGGCGGATGCAAATGGTCCGAAAACCAGTCCCGATCCAAACCCATCGCGTAGCGACGTCACGTGATCGGTGTGGATGGGGTTGATGGTGTTGATTGGCGGCGTCGGCGATGACGGTGGCGGGGGAACCTTGAAACTCGCTTCGGGCGACGATGGCGGAAGGTGGGGCACCTTGAAACTCGCATCTGCTGACGTCATCAGAGAATGCGGCTCCGCTGGGCGTGGCATAGAGGAAGGCGTGTGGCCTCTGAGCGGCCGCTGTTGAAGAGGATAAGGATGGGGCTGATTGTACGGGTGATGAGGGTGATGCTGCATGGGAATCAAAGATGGCGCCGGTTTAACCGGAGGTGGTGGAAGAGGGAGGGCGTTGGTATTGATGGCGGCCATCTTGTCGACTTGCGTCAAGCATGCTCCGACATGAGTGAGTAATCTGGCTCTCAGCCCTCCCTCCAGGCCAGGTAGGGCTGCCAAAAAGAGGGACACTTCGTGGGCGCATTCCGTAAAACCGGCGCAAAACCTCGAGGCCTGTTCGGCAGTGGCGCCGCCTCCCACGCAGGCGGCAAGGTGGCGCTGGTGCCGACGCAATTCTCGCAAGTATCGAACAGTCAATTCCAAGATGTCGGCCTTCTCCAATTTGGACGGATCGGAAATCTGAAAAATACCAAAAAAAAAAAAAATTCAACAAGTAAAGGGTGTCCACCGCCAACTGGTTGCTATCTAAAATTTCGTTCCCAGATTCGATTATTATAGCCTGGCCCAATCTGCACTCTCACTAGAAACAATGATGAGGTTACATGATAGCCGTCCCTCTCTTTCTCTGTCAGTAAAATAGTTTACGGGAATGTCAACTTACACAAACAGCCATAGTTTCATGTGAGTTATTTTTACGTTCCAATTGAAGTTCTTTCTTGGATTTTCAATCTGCATTTATTCCGCAGTTTCATGTTTTCAGTGGATGTAAATACGCCGTGAAAAATATAACGGCAGAATTTATAATTTTGCGCAACTAATGAATTAGGTTATGCTGATGCTGCTAGTAGCTCTTCCTTTTGAAAAAGGGTGAAGCCGCCGTCTGTCACCTAATGGCGGCCGCATAACTCGTCGTCCCTCCAGATGAAGATGAGCGTAACTGTCGCCACGGAAGTCTCTAAGGATGGAATACAACGGTTTCCGCTATTTTGTAATGCCGAGACGTCCTCTTCCAAAGAAATCTGATGCCAAAATCATTCTGGAAGAGGCATACTGTCCCTCATATTAGCAATCGGCAAACTTGATTTTTTTTTCAAATAATTGACAAAAGCTTAAGTAAATTAAATAAAATTGTATTCGACCGGTCTGGACGAAATGTAAAATCGTAAATGGGTTTAAGAGTTCGTTTATTGCCTCCTTAATGAAAACAAAATAAGTTCATTCAATGAACAACGTGCCGGCGGCCCTAGTGCCCGAGAATAGGCTACCCATTTTTAATAAGACTGTGAACCAAAGCAACCCAGTGGGCTTCACTGCCGTGATGTGTCTCAGGGAAGCCTACTGGGATGCTTTTCGGTTCCTAGGAGCGACCTATTGCTCCAGTTAAATCCATCGTATGCAGCCCGTCACATGATCACCACTGGTTAACCCGTTCAGGCTAAGGCCGTCCTAGCCGGCTGTTCACAGGGGTTTGGACGAACAGTTTACGCAAGGAATTCGATTGATGAAGCAGACAGTCTGCATTAATCTGAGAAAGAATGAAAAGACAAGTGCCCCAACAGGGCACTCGAACCCAGGACTTCCCGCATACTAGCTTGGCACTCTAACCACTACGCTACCGGGACGGATCACCACTGAGAAAGATGGAACAGCTAACTTCGGTTGAAGCCAGTAACCAGGGTACGCCCCGGTAGCGTGGTAGGTAGAGCGCCCGGATTGCAAGTGGAAATCCTGGGTTGGAATCCCAGAGCCGGGCAGTTGTATTTTTTTCGTGCATACCACTTCCCTTATTACTAATAGCCCTATAGTGGCAGATACGCGAGAGGTGTGCTCCTGTAAAGGATAGCAGAGGTGTGCTCCTGTAAAGGATAGCAGAGGTGTGCTCCTGTAAAGGATAACACACCATGGACATTCCAGTCACCCCCACTATATTATGAGGGCGCGTCATTTTGACTTCTTTTCTTTTTTTTTTTTTGCCAATTAACACACTTCTAACCCCCACCTCACCAACAATTTGTTCATACCACTTTGTATTTTGAACATTCAAAATTTCGTAAACCACAGCAATAGTCAGATGTTTTCGTTAGAACTTTCTTTTCTTTTAGTTTTAAAAGTTCCCAAATCCAGCTGGTTCGAACCAAATTAATATTTACAATTTTTACACTATTGTCAAAAGATAATTTTCAAAACCGACTTACTTTAATTCATCACTTTTGTTACCCAAAACATCAATTCAAGTAAACCTAGTTTTTGGCGTTAGTTCCTCCCATTTTTTTTTTAACATATTTTTTAACCCAACTATTTTGAAGCTCCTAGAAGCACGCCATTAGGGCACGTTTACGCAACCACTCGCTTTTGCATTCTCTCAGCTAGAAGCTAGAAATCACCTCAAATTCCAACATGGCGGCGGTTCTATGTCTGCCGCCTCGCAACGAAAACAACAAATAACGTGAGTTGAGAAGCGTTTGGGAAAATTGTTTCGTCATGAGGAATTCTTTATATTATTGGCACGGATTA
>JAHWFP010094983.1:0-12392 GCA_023313725.1 Lithobius niger | reverse complement strand
GCTGCCCTAGTTAGAGTGAAGAATGACGCATTTTGAGAAAAAAAATTGTTGAAATTTTTAAGGCATTTGTTCTGACTACGTCTTTTCCACCTTTAACCACGTCTGTGGTATGTGCTATCAGCTGGCTGTTGTTGATAAAGTTTCCGGTTGTTTGTATACACTTCCTGAAATTGCTGACTACTAACTACAAGGCCTTTTTTTTTTACCCGATCTGGCAGGTGAAAATAGTTACGGAGGTAATAACCAGCTTCACAACCCGGAAGAAGACCATTAACTACATAGTTAGTAGTTGTGGTTGACTAAACTAGCGGCTACTGTCTGGAAGCTTTCAAGGTTGCAAGCGAGCAATGAATACTAAAGTAGATGAGGGAAAAAGTTTTGATACACGTTTCTTGGCAACTTTGACTAGGGCGGGGAGGGGGGGCTTAAATTCGGCGCCAGGGATATGTCCCTTTCACTCTTAAAGATGGGTGTTCAGCAACGAAAAATCTTAAAAAACCCTGCAAGCTACCTCTTTTGTCCGTTACACAGTTAACCTTCACAACCAGGGTCGGATTAGGAGGGGATGGCCTCCCCAGGAGAGAGAAAGTAGGGCTCCCTTTTCTCTAAAGCTTTTAGGACTTTTTAATTTTTTTTGCTATGGTTTGCGGATTGCTGTTTCCGGGATTGCTACGCATTGTCTGAAGATTGTGACCATTTCTGGGCTTTTCTTTTGCACTCCGGGAGGCCCCGAACTACAAAATGGTCCCCCTGTGGTGAGGACCTCTACGGGAATCCCCGAATTTCCGGGCGGACCAATCCGACACTGTTCACTGTTCATTAAAATTACCCTTCAATTCCAGTAGCTTACTAGCTTTTATTGTTAGCATCATTGCGTTCTTAGTTTGCAGTAGGAGCTAGACCGTCGTCGTAAACGAACATTATGCCCCCCCTCCCCAATCCCCACCCCCACCGATGGCCAAGGAAGAAGCAGGAACAGCCAGTGGAACAGGACTTGCTCAGCTGCCCCTTCTGACAGAAATTGCTTGCACTGCATGGCCCCTCTCTCTCAGTTTTCTGTCTCCAGTCCATTCCGAGTGAAGCACTGTTTTCAGAAGAAATTACCTTGGCCGACAAACTATTTCCATTCATATATTTAATTTTATACCTAAATTAATATTACTGTTTTGGCATTAACCTCATTCCCAAGAAAATACACTCACAATATTCAAGGCAATTTTAAGGTTCAGACTAGGGATGGCACGATACAAGTTTTTGTTATCCCGACAAAACTTTTAAAATTACCGCAATAATCGATAACATCTCGATAATACAAATTTTGAGGCTGGAGTAACCATTTTCATTTTGTTAATTTAAAAAGCCTTTGATAAAGCCTACAGTGCAACCTTCATGAAGTGAATTGGGTGGCATTCCCATTTGACCAGTAGACATGAAAATGCATTTGCCATTGCCTGTTACTTCCTCGCCATGTAGAAACTGTTTTTGCAGTTGTGCTGCTACTTTATGCTTAAATATTGTTTGCATTAAACTAACTTTCCAATCAGCTAAAGTGGCTAGCAACAGTAATTTCACACTTGGTTGGAGAGCCCTTGGAATTCCGAACGCCACGCCGCAAACCGCTTGTTTCTAGCTATTACGGTCTCCGAGATACGACAATTTAAGCATTGAGGTTTAAACGATATTTCGATACACAAAAAAAGTGCGATACGATAATCGACGGAAAAATTTTATCGCGATTTTATCGAATTACCGATTATCGTGCCACCCCTGCTTCAGACAACAAAATTCCATTTTTCAAGGTTAACGAAAGGATGTTTTCAAGATTCACAACAGCTTCAAACATTCAAAAACAAACATTCACCAAACGTTCATACTAATGAAACATTCATCAATTCACCAGGAATTAAGACACTACATTATTAACAAAAAGAATTCAACAACATTCACAATCCAGTCACCAATCCCGGTCATCAGAAATTCATAGCAATCGTCAAACTGCCTAAAAGTTAAACCTTTTATAGGAGCCGGAGAATCACAAAGCTTAACGGCCATGTCTGAACGGACCACAAATTGGAGATAGGGAGTAACAAAAACGACCACAAGCATCACCTTGAGAAAATCTTCAAGATTGAAAGATTCAGTGGTCCAAAAAGATTGACGGAATAAGTGCTCACCAAGATTGAAAGATTCATTTGTTCGCCAAGATGAAAGATTCAGTGGTTCATCATGATTGAAAGGTTCAGTGGTACATCAAGATGAAAGAAGCATTAGTACACCGAGATGAAAGATTCATTGGCACACCGAGATGAAAGATTCAGTCGTCCATCAAGCCTTAAAGATTCAGTGGTTTACCAAGTTTGAAAGATGCAGTGGTTCACCAAGATTCAGTGGTCCATCACTATTGAAAGACTAAGTGGCCAGCCAGGATTAAAAGATTCAGTGGTCCATCACATCGGTTTTACCTGTGTTGAAAAAAACACACAGCTAAGGGCCACCATTTCAACTAAAAGGCCCAGTTCTTTTTATATGTCACTAAAAATCACTACTTTTTTTTCTGAAATGGTTACTTTTTTTTTATAAACGTAACAAACAGAATCTGTTTATTACCGAGAACTTGGTGCAATTAACCAAGCCGAGCCGCCCCGTGCCATGGTTTGCTATAATTCAGGGGCCTGTTTTCTGAACCCCCGATAGAGCTCCATTTCACCAGTCAGGCCAGAGAGCGTTACTGGGTCGGGTAAGCTGCAAGTCGATAGTGGTTGAATGAAAAGAAAAAAAAGATTGTTTGGTTCTCAAGAGCATGCGGGGTCTGACTCATTTGTGTCGATCAACCCTTTTTATTTTCCGAACAGTATCAGTAAAAAGCACCCAAGCATTGATGTGGTTTTCAATAATGAGTGACGTCACTTTTGGTAACTTTTTTTGCTCTCTCTGTAGTCATTTACTTACATGAACCACCAAACAAAGTCATTGTTTCACCTTTTTTGATCGTTGGTCTGACCCTTGGAAATAACGAAAGATCCCCCACGATTAACCACAGATTTCTAGGATAGCTATTTATCATGAAGCAACACGAACTAGTTTATAGATGCAAAGAATCATTAAGATTCACGAAAATTCTAAATTTGTCTCATTTTACTACAAAAGATGCCTGTATTCTGTAGTTACTCAAAATACTTGGGATAGCGTCCGATTTTTGGCATATTGGGGGTGATTTTTATTTTTTCGGGAGGGGGGGGGAGCAGGGTTCAGAAAATTTTTTGATTCTCAATTTCCCTGACATTTCCAGGTGCATTCAATGACAATTTCCAGGTGTGCACAAGCTGTTTAGTTATAAAAATAGGCAGTAGCTAATGTTTTTATTAATATTTGTTCGAAAATAATTCAACATCCCAGAAATAGCTGTTTATTATGTACGCGGCCTATTTTGAGTCCTGTAAGTATTTTATGAGCGGCTACGTCTTCCTGGAGGGAGCGGCTTTAATCGACGGCCGCCATTGTTTTTGTAACCATCGTGGATATCAACAAGGCACTCTGCTACCAAAAACGTACAATTGATTGTAAGTGTCGTTCTGGGGCGAACTCAAGATAGGCCGTGGACACTATAGAGACTGGTTCAGACGGCAGCGCATTTTTATCACAAATATTGGTACTTGCCTAAGATTTAGTTTATTAAAGTTATGTCTAAAATATTTCAACATATTGAAGCGCAAATTAAAATACTATTTGCTACTAGCCTAGGATTTTGTTCCTGATCTACTAATTCAATGGAACTTAACAGATTTGACAAAAAGACATTTTCTTCAAATTTCCCTGTCTTTCCCTGATTTTCAAAAAATTTCTTGTTTTCCTTGAAATTTCCCAAAGATTATGGCTTTATTTTCATTTTCCCTGAGATTTCCTGGCTCTCCATGTTTTCCTGGTCTTGTCTGAACCCTGGAAATGAAGGAGGTAAGGGAATAGGTATGGGGACACGAATGCCTTACCACCAAGATTAGACCTGCCAGGGACTCTAAGGTCCCCGATGGCATCGCCAAACGTGTTGGACAATTCTTTTATTATCAATTTTTTCCCCATTCGGGACGTCTTGCTATCCTTTGCTAAAAGTTAGCTGAATGACAAGACCTTTCTTCATGTAGGCCTAGTATATACAGGCCTAAGGTAAACACGACACTCAATTCTCATTTTGCGTGCCCGTAAATAGCATGTTGCGTTCGTAAAGTCTAGCCTAATCGCAATGACAATAATTTGCTAGCGAACACCGCATTAAAAAAAATGGTTTGCGTACGTGCCGTGACTACATGAATTATTTTTTTGTTGTTTTACATTTCAAATTGACAAATTAGGTCAAACAGCTTTCACTTCTCACAGGCGAAGGACGCTAATCTCTTCCAAGTTAATAATTAAAGGAGGCCAGTTGGAGTAACGTGTTGAACCGCCCACCTAACTTAAAGCATAATTTATGTTTTAAAGCCAGAGGGGGTTAAAAAAAAAGAACTCGCTTAATTATTAACGGATAGCAATACCGAGCTGCATAACAACTAAAAATAAAAAAATAAATACACATGCTCTCTTCATCTAAAAGATGCCGTGCGTTTCTTTTCTTCAGTCAACTCTGCACGAAAAAGAACCTGCAGGGGTTGGCGATTTAGATTCCATCACGTAGCCTATCATGCTATTCCTAACTCCGACAGGTCCTCTTTCATGGGTTGCTGAGAGAATGCTCACGGAGGCTTAAGGCAGCACCACACCATACCGCCACCGTCTCGGTTATCCGTCTTCCTCTCCGGGAAAGTAGCACGTGAAAAGAGGAGAGTTCTACGTAGGCCTATTAGTCAGTAAAATTAGGTAAAAAACGGGCCAATAAACGAATTAATTAGCAACAAGCTACAAATTTCTGGGGTGGTCTCAGGTGGCGTACTAAACAACATACTAAAAGTCCCCTGAAATCCGACCATTGCTTTGTCTGCCATCTTGGAAACATGATCACGTGATTGGGCTAGTCCACTTAGAGGGCCAAAGATCCGCTCTTCTTGTTCATCAGTGGCTGACTAGTGATGACATTACGGCAAACAGCCGTGGCTTGTGGTATAATGCCTCTGATAATGCTTTGCTTCAGGCTGCTTCGAAGGCAAAAGCATTATCAAAGGCATTAGTAGCTGTAACTGCCGCTAAGGGGCCCATGTAGGACTCGAAGAAGTGAGATGCTATATCCAGTTATAGCATGACTCAACCCTTTGGGTGGAAACTAGAATGTTTCTAACGTTCTGAGTTGTTCGTACGAAGCCTTATAATACTAGATTAGTGATGAATCTCAAATTCGGGAAAAAAGGACAAAAAATACTGTCATACTCAGATTCTTACAAGTGTTAACTAGTTATGAATTTATATTTTTTTTAGTCATTGATCACAGACATCGAAATGTAGGTAGACTGATCGGCTTGTTAAAAAATTTCTGCCTTTTCATTTTTGTTATATTCGACTTGAAAATAGGACTAGAGGCCTTGCTCTCAAACTGATTCTCCCCAGGTCCCAGCTAAACTGTCATATATCTTTCTTCACAGTTTGTATCGTCCCTGTGTGGAACTCTTTGCCTAGTTAGTTGGTGATACCAATGCCGTACCCACTTTTTTAAGAAGGCTTAATGACTAAAGACTCCGCCTTTCCTTTGATTTTGAGGGTTTTTTCCTACCGAGCTTAACTCTTTTTTGAACTTGTTATAATTAACGCAGGGTCTCTGACTGTACGCATACCTTGATTTTATCTCTTAATGCTACGCCTTTACAGTATTTTTTAAAATTTTAATTGGTTAGGGGCATCTGGCCCTGTGCTAACCTATTGTTTTCCTCCCTCTTGTACCAGCCTTTTATATGCATTCTAAATGCTGCCCCACTCCCCCCCCCACCTTTTAAGTTTGATTATGAGCGACACTTTTGAGTCCGTTTCAGACTTGTGGGCTCTTGCACCTAACACTTTTATTTATTTATTATGTCACTGAACATATTACCAAACATTCAGAATGAGGATCAGCCAACAGCCTTATGCTACTTGTAGAGTAACCTTTAGAGTTTTTAACTTTAAAAAAAAAAATCTTGAACAAACTAACTCGACTTGAAATGCGAATCATTGGCGACCTACTCAGCAGGACTCAACTCAAAAAGTTACATCGCTGGGTTCGCATGTCCCTGCCTATGCTCATCGGTCGTCTCCTTTAATAATACTATTGGGTACATGTGTCTATTTAAAATTTTTAAGAAATGGTTGACCTAAAGTAATAAAATAAAGACAAACCTGTCGTACGTCTAGGAAATACTACGGTGAAGCCCAGTATGCAGTCATCAAGATGAAAAAATTTCACACGTCATCATGTGGCCACAGGAATCGAACCCAGGTCGTTCGGGCAGTCCCTGAATGTTTCTTTATCTCATCTGACTGCGGTTTCATTTCTCTTCATTTATCTTAAGTTTTGAACAGTCTATCACTTACTGGAAAGTAGGTCTACTGGAAAACACGGCTCAAATAATATTGGAAAGTGAAAATAGTAAATCCTTGTTTCCCGTGTGAGAAGTGCTGCGACGTGCGACGTACATCGCAGAAAATTTCGCGCGGTCGCAGAAAATAATCGCTGTCAATTTTTTTTTACCGTAAGCCTTACTTTTTTCGATATATGCGGAAACAACGATAATTTCGCTAAATATTGACCGATTTTGACGTTCAAATACAACATTTTAACCCTTTTTTCGCCAGCTTTTCAATAGTGTAAACCACAAGTCACCAGCTCCTCCCATTGTGAAGTTATTTATAAAAAAATAAACCATTTAACTTACATTTTTAAATAAACGTGGCTTGCAAATGCATAAGCAAAAACTGCAACTCGCTGGTAATTTTAGGACTAATATCATGGAGGAAGGAATTTAGGAGGCGACACAACTCGTTTTTCGCGATGACTGGGTATGGAGGAAGGGGGGGATCTGGTGGTACTTCGAAAGGGTGGGCGGCACGTCTGATAGGTGAGTTTTTTTGAAACTGAGTGGCCCTCCTGCAGGATACAGGATTACAAGGAAATTAAAAAAATCAGTTTTAGTTTTATTTTTACAAGCATTTAAAAAAATGTTACTGTGGATAAAGTAATGGGGGAAAAGTTATAGAAAGGTTTTTTCATGAATTTAATGCTTTGTGATGCTTCAAAAAAAATTAAAAATCGTCGCTTCAAAGGGCTTGTTTCCTTGAAAAATTCCAACACCGGAAAAATTAACCCTGCAGAAAATGTTTAGGTTACAAGACTGTGTCGCAGAAAGCTGTGGAACATTATCACACTGGGCCCTTGTCCAGTATGAACCTTGCAAAGCATGCCAATCACTAGCAGTTTGGCTGTATGGGTGAGTTCGCGTGAGTGGCATTTTACTGTAAATGTCACTGTTGCGTAAGAGAGAAGAGCACCCGTTCACCGAGACAAAGGGATGCCCCAATCCGTTAATCCCTTAATCTTCTTGCGTAATCGCAGATGTGCCCCACCCCCTGCCTGCCCCTCCCAGATATGGGACGGGGCAGGCCAGGGTGTAGGGCATATCCAGAATTACGCAATAGGGTTAAGGGATTAACATATAAGTGGCGGCATCCCTGTGTCTCGCTGAACGGGTGCCCTTCTCTCTTATGTACTCATAATGAGACTTTTTAAAAGAAATGTTGTGCTGACCATACAATATGACACGTGCTAACGGTTAGTACGGCTATCTTATTTGCCTTACGGGAGATGTTGTTCTACAGTGCTTCGATTAAAGGGGCAAAGAATGAAAGGCAAGAGGATCCAGGAGACAGGTGATCCACAGTTCATGACTGGTGAAAGATAATGAGGAGAATAACACCTTATCCCCCAAATAGTTAAGTCGAGAATAACAACTTATCCCCCAAAGTGTTAAGTCGAGAACAACACCTTATCCCCCAAAGTGTTAAGTCGAGAATAACACATTATCCCCAAAGTCTTAAGTCGAGAATAACACCTTATCCCCCTAAGTGTTAACCCGAGAATAACACCTTATCCCCAAAGTGTTAAGTCGAGAATAACACCTTATCCCCCAAAGTGTTAAGTCGAGAATAACACCTTATCCCCCAAAGTGTTAAGTCGAAAATCCCTCAAAGTGTTAAGTCGAGAATAACACCTTATCCCCCAAAAGTGTTAAGTCCATTCGGCACTAGGAAGAAAGGGTTTAATGTTAACCCCACAATTGCAGCTGCATTGGAGAGGGAAGGGAGGTGCAACATTTCTGCGTTGCTCCCCCTCCCCTCCCACTCCTGCCTAAGGGTGCATCGAAAACAGGATATTGGAAGGAGATGTGATGGTTGAAATTTCGAAATGGATTCTGTTTTTGACCAAATCTGAAGACTTTTCTCTGCTTTTTTCCCCTCTTTTGCTAGTTTTCTTTTCTGACTGAGGCCTATTTTTCCACATCCGTACTTTGTTGGGACAGCCCCCTCCCCTCCCCTGAGGGGGTGATAATTGTGGCACTGGTTTTGGACGCAATTAACGTAGTGTGATAGTGTGCTATTAAGTCGATGTTTGACAGCAGCCTAGCGATCCCTAAATGTGTACTTCCTGCATGACTGTCAGGTGATTATTGGTTTGGGGGCTTGCACGTTTGTGGTATGCTGACTCGCATAACAAAACATTTTCCTGTCGACATTCGAGAATGCAAACATAATAAACTGAACAAAAAAAAACAGCTACACCGTTTAGAAAAAAAGCATTAGAGCTCGTACCCCCACAGAACTAAAAGCTGTGAAGGTACACAAATAATCTATAATTTGAACTCCTATTCCAGGGAACTACGACACACGCTGGTGTGTTGCCATCAAGTACTATACATGGGAAGAAGCATGGATGGAACATTGGCATAAAAATGTATTTCCAATGTTCCATTTTTTTTACAAACAAATTAGGCTGAGAAGGGACAACACGTGATAATCCAGACCGTATCAACAACAATAAAAAGGAAGCCAAAAAAGTCCAAAATATTAACTTAACAAGAGCTCGTGTCCCCATGGAACTCACAGCTTTGACGGTTCACAAATAAGAAATTTATTACAGTTCAGTCCAATGAAACTCCGAACTATAATTTGAATTCCAAGAAATAAGGATTGTGACATATGTCCATGTAAGCGTTACCAACCTCCATGCACGCGCATACATGTACATAGAGTTGTCCTAAGCACACTAGACGATTAGTTTTTAACATTTTCCAGCGATTTCCTTTTAGCCAAGTAGAATGCTACTCAGTCATTAGTTACCTATCGTGTGCAAAAGTAAAAAAAAATGGAAAAAGCATTTTAATACAGCAGTAAGGTTTCACGCGGACTAAACACTACCGCAACACTGCAGTATCTGAAACCTCATAGGAAAGTTTATTTGTGTTACTTTGCTGATTTGACTTCGGCTCAGTTAAACCTTACCTTAAACAACAAACGTCGGATTTAGCTAATCCAGGAAGCGTTGTTACATGACAACTTTGCCATTACGAGTAAATTTTAGCTGCGAGAATGCAAAGGAGAGTGGTTGCATAAATGCACCCTTAAAAATCCCTGCGCAACGCGAATCACCAACAGGTAATTAAAGGAACTTGCCTCCTCCCCGGCCGTATAATAACTCCAAACAGGTCTCGGTAAGCAAATAACGTTATTGTGTGCGCAATGTATCTTGAGTCCTGCAAGTATTTTTTGAGCAGCTACGTCTTCTTGGATGGGGTGGCTTTAGTCGATGGCCGCCATTGTTTTTGTAACCATCTTGGCACTCTGCTACTGAAAACTTACAATCGATTATCTGTGCTCGTTCAGCGGAGAACTCAAGATAGGCCGCGGACACTATAAACATACTTGTTTCACTTAAGGTCGGCTGAGACATCAGAGCTTCTATTCACAGCAGGCCTTGAATTCGACATGGAACATCGAGAAAAACTTAAACGTTTTTTCGTCTGGAGGTTATAGCCCTTCAATACAGCAACGTGAAGGTGGTTTGAAGAGTGGACCCCGTTGTGTACTAAAATCAATATTATGAAGCCGGCTCACAAGGTTCGTACGAAATCGCATACAAAAAAATACAAGCACTTTTATTGTGAGCACGGCGTATCTGGAGTCCTGCAAATATTTTATGAGCGGCCACGTCTTCCTGGAGGGGGCGGCTTTAATCTACGAACGCCATTGTGTTTGTAACCACCTTGGATATCAACAAGGCACTCTGCTACCAAAAACATACAATCGATTATCTGCGTTCGTTCTGCGGCGAACTCAAGACAAGCCGCGGTCACTATAAGGAATTTTCCAAGACAATAAATTTTTTTCAGGAAACTATATTAATACAATAACGAGCCGGAACATCTCACTAAAGACTGAAATGTTCAGAATTTATTCGTACGCATGAGGAAGAATAAAATAAGCAGCGGAAAAAAGTCTAGAGAAAATTTGTCTTATTGCTGTTGTTACAGATTATATTTAGTTACCTTGAGACGAATTTACCAGGCAGTTTAAGGAGTTGCAACTGGTACGTTTTGTTTCCTTCTGCTTTTTTTCGCAGCCTTCCCCCCCCCCCCCCCTGGGAAAGATATTTTAGTAGCCTAGTAATAAGATGATGAGAATGCGTGGAGAAACAAAATTTAAAAGATAAGCTCAACAAAATTTTTACGATAATCATGCAAATTTGTCTTGTTCTTGCTCAAAGCAAGGTCATTATTTTAAATTACAACAAAAAAAAACTAAAGTCAAAGACTTTCAGTAATGTATAGCTAACAATTTCAAGGAATTCATGCACTTTAAGCACCAAGTGCTAAGCCTGCGCACGGCATTGCAGGGAAGCCTCCGGTACCTTTATACATAACGGTAAGTTAAAATTGCTTTTGTTATTGTTTTCGTTGCAGCCGAATATTTTCCTTTTTCTTCTTGTTACCTAGCATTAAGTAAACGAAACAGTGGTGCGTCCTAGGGTACACCCCCCCCCCTCTCTCCCGCAAAAGACCGTTCCTGTCTTCTAGTTTTAGTTTTACATACAGGTAAGCATAAAAACTGTAAAATGTAAACACTGAATAAGATGCATTCAAGTCAATTGAAAATTTTTTAAATGCACTAAAATTACTGAAAATGACTTGTTTAACAGCACAGGACCCGAGGGACTTAAAGCACCCACCTCCCGCTACCTGTTTCGGTAGTGACTTCCTCCATGGTGATAAAGGTTTGTTAGTTGTTTTGTGAACAACCGTAATCAGTAACTCCCCCCAGCACATTTACAAACTTTCTATTCACCTTTGTGCAATACTGGCAAGCAACCGTTATTTTTAAATTTCTGTTTGATTGCAGCGACGAATCTACAGCACCAGACACATCAACTAACTACTTTAACTACTACTATAACTACTACTACTACTACTACTACTACTACTATAACTTCTAGTCGCTCGCCCCCCTTCATGAAGGTCATTTCAGAGTTAACACATGGTCACCCACAAAATATTCAAGCACTCTAGAACTTTTTCAAAACCAATATAAGTTTTCAAAGACGTTTCCAAAACTAATAAAATTTGTTCCCAAATCTTTTTTAATCAACAAAATTGACAACAACATCTCACGAAACACAAAAATGTTCGGGTTTTATTCGTGCCCATGATGGAAAAAAAGGCCAATGGAAAAATAAACCGCGGGAAAAAGACCACGGTAAAATAAGTCGACAAGAGAAAAAAAATTATATCTGTGTTATAGCTGTTGAACGATAGACCTGCTTGCAGCTCCCAAGGTCACCAAGCGGAAGTGAAATTCACCAGCAGTACCTTAAGAGTTCGGTGTTTCACGTTTGTCGTTCGTATAGGACTACCAAGTAATAATAATAATACAGGATAGGAATAAATAAAATGCTTAAAAATGACATTCTAGCCTACGACTGGCTAAAGAAGCTTTCGTTCCTCGGAGTGTGACGAGGACGCTACCAGTGCTGCCTATCCCCTGCTGGTCCAGTGAGGATTTTCCCCCTCCCCGAATATCCAATGCCTCCCAATCAGAACTGCCTGAAACTCACTGCCAGAGTGAAGGCCATGGATATTATTGACAATTTTCACCATTTTGCGCCTTTATTTCCTGTGATTATTTTTCCTACGGAAACTTGCAAATTTTTGTCTGTGACTTTTCTTACTGTGATTTTTTTCAGCGTTCCGAAAAGTTATCGCGTAGGCGGACAGACACCAGCACAAAACAAACTCCTTTGCCCTGCTCCGGCAGCGCGTTTTGACTGCGATTTGACTACTAGAAAATTGCAGTCAAATCGTCCTAGAATATGAAATAGTAGCAAAAAAAAAGCATTATTCGAGCATTTTTAATGCTTCACTACTTGGCTCCATGTTCATTATTCAAACTAATAA